>WBMZ01013129.1:0-152110 GCA_013400975.1 Atrichornis clamosus | reverse complement strand
TATATATTATATATATGTATATAGTTATATTTATAAATTAATTATATATTTTTAAAAAGGGTTTATTTCTACTTCGCTACCCCACACACTGGCCTCCGTTCCGGGCCCGCCCCACCGCAACCCGGCACTGCCGCGGGGCCGGGGCTCCGGAGGCCGAATGCCGGGACCCGTCTCCATCCCCCCGGGCCGTATCCCGGGACCGCATCCCGGGAGAGCCCCTCCCCGCCCCGTGACGTCACGACCCCGTGACGTCAGCAGCGCGCGGTCTCCCGGTAACGGCGGCGGCGGAGGGGCGGCCATGGCGCTGCCGCTGCTGCCCGGCTTCTCCCGCCGCCGCGACGTGAGTGACGGCCAGGGCAGGCTCCTGCCCTCCCTCCTGCCCTGCCCCGGGGGCCGGGCTGCCGCGGGGGCCGTGTCGGAGGCGGCCCCGGGGGTGGCGAGGCCTTTGCTGCCTCTCCTGGCCCGGCACCCTTGGGTGCGCTGAGCTCCCCCGGCCTCAGCTGCGGAGTGAGGGTGCTGTGAGGCAGGACGGGAGGATCTTCGGCTAAAGCTGCGCCAGGGCAGGTTTAGGTTGGACATCAGGAGGAATTTCTTCACTGAAAAGTGTGGTTTAACGTTGGAATAGACTGCCCAGGGGGGTGGTAGAGTCACCGGCCCTGGAGGTGTTCAGGGAAAGCCTGGACGTGGCACTCAGTGCTCTGGTCTGGTTGATAAAGTAGTGATGGGTCACAGGTTGGAATCAATGATCTCAGAGGTCTTTTCCAACCTACTTTGTCATTCTGTGCGCTGGCAGCTGCTGTGGAGCAGTTTGAGCTCTTGTTGCATCTCTAACAGAACAAAACAGGGAGAGACAGACATCCTCTACATGAACCAAACAGGCTTTGCAGAGGGGGGAATGTCAGGGATGCTGATGTGTTTCAGAGTTGCCAATACTATTAATATCAAAGGCTAAACAGATAAGATGGTATTTTTATCATAGCAAACCAAAGAGAAAGCTGCCATCACTACTTCAGACTTCTTCATCAAGGATAGCTAGAAATTTGCTGATCACAGTCAGTGAAGCTGTGCAGGGGATAAGGGAGGATTCGTGCACAGCACTCTAGCTAGTGCCTTCAGGAGACGTACGAAACAGTGTGGACTTTCTTCATAAGGTTAAAATATCTAGAAGGGAATCTCTCACTTTCGTATGATAAACACGTGGCCTGGAAACGTTGTGGATGCCCCATCCCGGAAAGGGCTCAAGACCAGGTTGGATGGGCCACTGAGCAACCTGGTCCAGTGGAAGAAGTACCTGCCCAAGGCAGGGGGTTGGAACTGGATGATCTTTAAGGTCCCTTCCAACCCAGGCCATTCTGTGATTTTATGATAGAGACAAGACAGGTAGACACAATCAAAGCTGCCCAGGTGCTGGCACAGGGAACATGAAATTCTGTAGAAATACGTGGACTGCCAGCCTCACTTGGTGTGTCAGCATTTCACAGGTGTGTGCAAACACAGCACCTTTTGCAAGAGGAACCCAGAAGCTGTGAGGGTCTTTCAGGCAATTTCTTCTCTGAAAAGAGCAGTCTGGGTGCTGTTGTTGTGGAAGGGGAAAAAAAAAGTCTGGTGGTGAATATCAGTCTCTCTCACTGAATTGAAATTTGTATTGTAAAGAGTTGGTTTTGTGTATAACGCTTGAGGTGGCTGCTGAGTGGGCATATCAATAACACTGAAATAAGTGTGTGCCATTGGTACCTGCTGGGTGGAAACAGAATAGCTCAGCTCAGTGTTATCCGTGACTTTATTGTTCTCCAAATTGCAATTTAACTTAATTGATGTAATTTAGCTTCACATACTTGGAAAGATTTGCTAGCAGAGAGCATTGAACACCCCATGCTGAAGTACGTACAGTGAGTGTGTTATGAGAACTAAAGGTGTGGAAGCTGTCACAAATTGCCATGAGACAGCATTGTGAAACCCCGGTTAGGTAACCCTTGTCAGGTCAGGGCTCCAGATTGCTCTTTTTGTCAGCCCTTGAGATAGTGGAGTTAATAATGATAACTCGCCTGTCTTGAAAAGCGTTTCTGATCTCCATTTAGTCATTGTCTGCTAGATTTAGTTTTATTTTCCTATAGCTCCAAAAATAAGAGGCCGAAAACAGTGTATTTAAAGGGAAGAAATTGTGTCTCTGCTAGAGATAAATTGAAAAGGAAGAAAGTGTTTTCACCTGTTCGGACACTGAGCATCAGCATCAATGTCTCTCATTGCACAGAAACAGCAGTGACAAAGCTTTCCCTGAAGAAGGATACACAGGGGACAGGGGATTGCTGTTCCTGTCAGCCCTTGGTTTATAATTATGGGTATTAATTCCACTTGTCACTGTCCACTGCTCATCACTAGTAGTGAAATCCTCTCGTCTAATGCTTCTGCCTGCCTCATCTATAGGCCCATGAAAGGCAGTGAAAGAGGAGTACATGTTTGTTTTATCTACCTTGGATATGTTTAATAAGGTGGCTGGGCTGCCTCTGGAAAATCAAGGTAGTGTTGAAGTGTCTTTAAAATCAGAATTACAGTAGTTTGTGTACACATAAGTCCATCCATCAAATAAACTCTCTTCACCTCTCTTGAGACAGAAGTCCAAACAAGAGCTGCTCATCAGCAGTGCCTGTCTTTTTTGCTTGTGGGTGATGAGGAGATTTAACAATACAGCAGGCTGGAATTGTGAGCATATGGTGGAAACACAGCGTATAATAGGTTTATTTTGTTAATACAGGAAAAAGTTTGTGCATTTTCAGTCTGGACTGTGTTAGGGATGGCACTGGGTACAACACAAGTACAAACTTTATTGGTGTTCCTGGTCTGCCTCCTGTTCTCAAAGGCAGCTGCTCCTTCTGGTCCCAGGTTGATGTCCTTGCCTGTGTCAGCAGCTGGTGGAGAGGATGAGAACGACATATTTGTGTGGGTCAGATTTGCCAAGTGCTGGCTGACCAGTGTATTTTTTTGCCTGAGGTTTGAAATCCCTCTCGGGGAGAAAATTCTGTGCTACAATTCTGCATGGCGTTTCTTGGAGAATCAGACAAGATGTTTGTAGATCTCAGGGGGGAAAATACATCCTTGAAAAATTGCAAAAATTCTGTTGCAAACTTTAGTGGCACAGCAGAAATTCCACATCTTCTGTGTTCTTTGCAGAAGCTTGGAATTGCCCTCAACTGTGCCACTGTTGCTGTCTCTGTTTCCTGGCTGAAATATTTTCTGCTGCTCTGTAACCCACAAAACAGAACATTAGCTTTTCTTGACAGAACGTTTGCCAATCTCTTTATAAGTAAGTGTGCTTGCTGTGCTGTATTCTTTCCCTGGCCATCTTTCCTGAACCATTCCACTACCTCCTGCCCCTCAGCCCTGTTTCCCTAGATCTCTCTCTGTTCACAACCCCCAAACCCGAGTCTTCCTGTAGCTGCCCCTCATGGTTGCATTTTAGGCCCTTTACTTTATCCATCTGTTGTCTTCTCCCAGGCTGTACCAGCTCAGGCAGTAAGAGCAAGCCAGAATCACAGAATGGTTTGGGTTGGAAGGGACCCTTAAAGGTCATCCAGTCCCATCCCCCTGCCATGAGCAGGGACACCTTCCACTGGATCAGGTTGTTCAGGACAACCTCACCTTGAATGTTTCCAGGAATGGAGCATCTACCACCCCTCTGGGAAGCTGTCCCAGTGTTTCACTATCCTCCTTGTAAAATATTTCTTCCTTATATCTAACCTACACGAGCTCTCTTTTAGTTTAAAACTATAAACCCTTGTCCTATCGCAACAGGCTCTGCTAAAAAGTCTGTCCCCGTTATTCTTACGGTCCCCCTTTAAGTACAGAAAGGCTATAATAAGGTCTCCCTGGAGCCTTCTCCAGGCTGAACAACCCCAGCCCTCTCAGCCTGCCCTTATAGGAGAGGTGCTCCAGCCCTCTGATTTTTGTGGCCCTGCTCTGGACCTTCTCCAGTAGATCCATGCCTTTCCTGTACGGATCCAGGCTGTCAGTATTGATGTACCTGGTTTTGTTATGTGTTACAGGGGCACCAGAGTTGCTGGGAACAATGTCTTGGGGTGTTCCTCTTTTGCCAGTACCACTTGAACTCTGAACATCCTGAGACATCTGCAGCAAGCTGGGGGTGATAGAAGAGTTGAAAATCAGTCACATGAATTTGACTGGCACAGTGTGTAGCATTTGCATTTATTTCCATTGCTTAGCTGAAGCAGCCAGGAGACTCTATCAGCAGCCTAGAATAGTTCACAAAGGCCACAGTTCATCCTGATACAGGATTTGAGCAAGACATCCACAGTGCAGCTGCTGTTCTCAAGGTGGGAATTAAAGATGGATACTGGCTGGAGAAATGGGCTGTGGCTTCTGCCATAGCTCCTTGTGGGACTGATTTAAAAGCGTGGCTCCTGAGACAGCGTGTGCCACTGAGGGCTCTCCCATCACTCCAGCTGCTGTGCTGAGAGATTTCCAGTTGTGTTTGGTTCAGCTGGAAGGTGCAGCTCCCTGGGGAGCTTGCTGTGACTGTATTACAGAGCAAGATGGAGGGAGCTAGAGGCAGTGTTCCCCAAGGACTGCAGGGGCTGAGTTTGCAAAGCCAATAGCTGCAGTCAGAGAACCCTGACCTTTGTGTTAGTCACTATTGAATGGATCCTCAATATTAGTCAGGCTCACTGCACAGAAAACGTCCAGCTTTGTTCAGCAGATCTACAGCCTGTTCAGTTGAGCTGCATCAGCGCAGCAGACACATTCAAGCTCTTTCCCTGCTCTCGAAAAGATTTCTTTCAGAAGTCATTTAATATCACTGTGGAGGTGACATGATGTTCTGTCACTATTTTAGGCTGGATGTGGTCTGAGTTCATTAGCTGAA
The DNA here is from genome assembly GCA_013400975.1 of Atrichornis clamosus. Classification (NCBI taxonomy): domain Eukaryota; kingdom Metazoa; phylum Chordata; class Aves; order Passeriformes; family Menuridae; genus Atrichornis; species Atrichornis clamosus. The sequence goes on along the minus strand of WBMZ01013129.1, from coordinate 147,234 downwards.
GTTTCCCAAATGTCATTTTTCTCTTTTGTGTTCCTCAAGGATAATTAATGTTTTATTTTAAACTTTCTATTTTTGTTGTTGTTTTTGGGTTTTTTAAGAAATAACTCTACAGACTTTTAGAAGAGATTGTTTTGCCTATGGATCTAGGTGCTTTTCTGTAGAAGAGGATTATTAGTAATTCATAATTTAGATTAGGAATGTAAAATAACCTTTTTGTAAAACCCTAAATAGTTACAAGAATGCCACAGAAAATTCTTAACAGAATTGAAGCTGTTTGGCCCTGTATTTTTCATATCAAATTTTAAGGGTGTTGTGATTTTAGTCCTAAATTCTTGAAATTTTCAGCAGGACCAAACCTGGATTACTTTGATGAACACCTTACCATACTGCAGCTGCTGAAACCCAGAAACATATGAACAGCGAATGCTTCTAGAAGAAGCTTCGAGGACATGAAAAGCTTTTCTTTGCTCAGGAAATCTGCCACCCTCACTGTGCTTTGCTAACTGTGCCTTTCTCCCTAACTCATGCTTTGGTAATAGGGGGAAAATAATTAAATACTTGCTGTGCCAGAAGGTGGATCTGTTCTGTAGCACCTTCCATATAAATCAGATGTTTCTGCCTAGAAAATTCCCTTTTAAAATTCAGCTTGACTATAGTTATTCTACATTTGAACTGATAAATGCAGAAAACTCTTCCTTTCTGAGTTCTCCCCAGCTCTTTATCAACCTACTGAGGGGCAAAGTTATTTAAAAAAGAAATAAAAGAAGAAAGGACAGTTCAGTATCACCCAAAGGAGAGAGAGGAAGCCATCCCAAGTGCAGATGTGTTACAAAGCAGGTGCCAGCCCCTCTTAGTGCCTGACTGTTCCAGATTCCAGAAGAGCACCTGTGCTCACTTCTTGAGGGAGAGGTGGGATGACCACATGAAGATCTGCTCCTGATGCGTAAATGTCAGTGCTTACACTGCACACCGAAGCGTGACATTTTATATCACAGCTCACAAAACTGATATGAAATATTTAATTTATTAAATGGGCATTATTCCTGCAAATGTGCAATTCTGGTTTCTCTCTGGTTGAATTCCTGGCACAGCAATACGCTGTGGTAGGGGGGCCCATGGGCTGCTTGTCTGCATACAAGCATTTCCTTTTATTGATTTTCTCTTTTATTCAGTAACCCTTGTTCTTGAGTTATATGGTTCAGGAGTATTTATTTTCTGTTTCCTTTATATATTCTTTAAATTGTGATACTTTCTATGTGCCCTTTTATTCACCTTGATTGAAAACACTGCTTACCTTTTAAGTATCTTCTCTGGGAACGTGCTCCCATAGCCCTGACTGTTCCTGTCCCCAGTATGTGAACATGATCTCATTTGCAATGATTGTTTCAAAGGGTGCTGGCTAGCTCAGCTTTTTTTAACCCAAGCAAGGTATGGCCATTGATTATCATGGTATTAAAAATAATGATTTGTAAAAATAGTAAGTATTCTTTTTCACGCTGCTGTCCTTGCAAAAGTGGTATGCAAAAGGATTTTAAGCAGAGGTTAAGCTGAAGCAGAGATTGAGCTGTTTGTTTCAGCAGCTCTCTGTCCTGTGCCATTGGATTTGGAGCACCTGGAGGCAGGTGAACAGGTCAGATCGTGACCCCCAGTGTGCAGTAGCTCCTATAGACCAGTGTTGAATGTTTTGTGCCATGAGGCTGGTTTGCTGCCTTTCAGATTCCTGACTCTTTCATACTGTCAGAATGAAAGAGCTACTTGAGTGCTTTCAGGTTTTGCTGCTTCGCTGCTTGCACTTGCTCCCATTTACTGTGCTGTGTTATGTTATCTTGGAGCTGGGTGCGTGTTACGTTATCTTGGAGCACTTAAATGTTGCCATCGTGAAAGAGGATTATTTGTACCATTTAAAAAATGTCTGATGGTAACTTAGAACTGTCTACACCTTTTAAAGAATAGTGGTTTACATATATGCGTGTGATAATCAGTGATGCACAGTCTTTCTTCCAAATGGAATGGAGAGGCAATTTTGTCCCCCTGCTGCTTTACTGATGGACCTGCTCTGATGCTGCTGTGAAAAATTTTACTGTCCAGCCTTTTCCTCTACCCAGGGCCTTTTCTGAGCTCACCCATAACATCATTTCCTTCCACTTCAGGCTCATCTTCCCTCGTGTTTCCCCAGTCCCAGGCCAAGGGAGGGCACAGCTCTGGTGGCTTCTGTCTCCCCTTACTGGGTATGCTGGGGAGCAGTTGCCCAGTGGCCCCTCTCTGCCTTCCCAGATAAATTATTTTGAGGATTTGAGAGGGCAAGAAAGAGAAGAATAGCAGAGTGAGAGGAACTAGCAAGTCGGGATTGCTGCTCATGGGAAGGAGGTGGAGTTTCCATTGTCTTTTCCTATTTCCTTGTCCTCTCTTACAAGACTGATGTGTGTGATCACACAGCTCACACTGGCTTCTTCCATTGGAGGGAACTGGCCAGAAAAGCATGCAGCTCATTAGTAGGGACATTCCCAGAGGCAGGAGTGATATTTATGTGAGCCCAGAAGCTTTTCAGTGTCACTTGAAACCTGGCTCCAGCTCCAGCCAAGAAATTCAAGTGGGTTAAATGGTTTTCTTTGCAGTTGGTTGTTCCTATATTTTTAAGCACTCCATCCTTAATTGCCTCAAAAATTAGTAATAATATAGAGAAATCACTACAGAGACTTTCTTTTGAAATACTCCCAGATGGAATGAACATCTGTCTTTTGATTCAGGTCCAACCTCCCAAAATTCAAGTGTAGTCACTATTACAAAGGAATTTATTTTGCACTCAGGGATGCAAGTGTACATAAGATCTTTGACATGAATAACGAGAGCAGGCTGCTCTGAGTGCTGCTGAACTGTTTCCATTTGTCCTCTGGAGATCTGCAGAAAAGGCCTTTTCCCTCTACCTTTTGCAACAGTTCTTGGGTGGCTCTTTTGACCACGTGCCTCAATCCTTATTGCAGGGAAGGCGTGTGTGGGGGAAATGGCCAATATCATTCAATCTCTCAGCCTAGGTAAATTACTGGAATATTATTCAGTTTTTGTCCATAAGACTGGCAAATTGGCCACTGAAAAATGTCACTTCTCTTGCAACATTCCAGTTGTTACAGATTTTTAGATTCTGTATTAAAAGTAATTATAGAGAAACTTTTGCATGATTAATCCTCCTAGCCTAGATGGTTTACTGTTATGGATTTAAAAACAAACACATAATTTTTTCTTCTGAATTTTTGACAGATTGGGAGAGAAAATTTCCACAGATCACAGATCTGTGGTTACTGCAATACTTTTCGTACGCTGTTTGAAGATAAATGTGGAATAGGAGGTGAACCATTACTTAATCAGAACCTGAAGCCTCAAAACAGTGTGTTTCCTGAAGCAATGGGAAGTAGTGCACCTGCTTGGATAGCATTTGACAAGCAGGTATGTAGAAATCTGTATCTTTTTCTTTTTTTCTATGGATAGCTACAATATGACGGAGTATAAGGGTGAAATTCCATTAGTCAGATATTTCAGAAGATTGTTTTGTGCAGGCAAAAAAAGCTCCAAGATAGAAGAAAAGAGTGGTAGCAGGTATTTTTTTCATTATGTTAATATGTGGACAATTAATATAAACATATACAATGCCATACAGCAATATATAAAAATATTTCTGTACTGAACTACGTCTCCTATGGGATGTAACAAAAATAAGGGAGTGGTCAACGTACTCCTTTTTAGTGAAAATTATGACAGTACAGGAATTATTTGGCAAGAATGAATGTAAGGTAAGCCCCAGTCCAGGAGAAAGTGTGCATGGGGACTTGTGAACCACTAAACTCAGTGGAGTGCTACATGCTTGGGATTCACTCATGCCATCATGCTTGCATGCTCCAAGTCCTGTTGACTTCTCTATGATCTGGTCATGTGTAATAGATTATGTCTAATATAGACACAGGAACTTAAAATCAGTTGGTTTGGTTTTTTTTTATTTTGCAAGAATGTAGTGACACCTTTAAAGTTAGAGAGTTATCAAATAACTGTAACCTATGATGACAGGAATTACATAGCACACTGTTGTTGCTTTCCATGTTTGAATTTACATTAAATTCTACTTAGAGATGTTTTATTTCTAAAGCAAAAAGCCTACAGTCAGAGGAGGAAAATGATCCAGAAAAAGGAGTCATCCAGCACATCACAAAAATGTTGCATGACTAAATGATTTCGGTATTTAAATATTGTGAAGAATGGCTAATCTCATAATTTTGCTTTAAAAGAGAAGCCATGCAGGTAATTGCAGTACAATTACACATTGATCTTTGGCAGACCAGAACTACAACAAGAAAACGTTAGGCTTGAACAGCTCAGTGCCTGTGGTTGGCTTTGCCTCTGGTGTCGTTCTCAGAGGTTTCAGCAACGTGCTCAGGTAAAAACTGCTCCAACGTGCCCAGGTGTGGTGGCTCCAGCCAGCCCTACACTTGCTTTACCTACACCCTTCTTGGAACAAGGAAGGGTGTAGTGGCCTCTCAGGGCCATGCGTAAGTTAACAGGCCTTGAATCGGAATTTATGGAATGAAGGGGTTCAGCAGGAAGCAGTGGGACCTGCCACTGAGCATCAGGCACTGGCCTTGGCTGGTGAGAGGAGCTTGCTGGCTTTTGACATTCCTGATCTAATCAGTGTGTGCCTCCACAGGGCAGTCCAGGACAGGAGTTTGCAGGTTCAGGATTGGCCTCTGGAGGGCTCATGTGTTTGTATTAGTTGCAGACTGTTGCAGGGTACTTACTATCCAACTAATTTCCCCAGTTAAGAGCCTGGAATGCAGCTCTGTCCTCCAATTCTGCAGTTTGGAACTCAGCAGAATGGACTGCGTGAAAAATGGCTTGAGTAGGTTTATCTTTTGAAATGCAATCTGCTTTCTTACCATTTTTCTTTGGCTTCTAACTTTCAGCAGTACCATAGTAATTGGAAGAAGGACAGGCATAAAACTTAATTATTAAGTAGGCTGAGAAATAGTTTTTGCATTTTCATTTGCCTAATAGGAAGCAGGTGTAAATGTAATTTCTTCTATGATTAAGTGCACACACTTGGCCTCCTGGGCTTGAAATGACAGGCGTCAGGGAAACTTTGTGGCACTTTGCAAAGTGCCACAAAGTTTATTCAATATTTGGTACTTTTGGTTTTCATAAGTAATGTTTAATTTTTTAGGCAGTGTGATGGGAACTTTGCACAGCAATGTACTGCAGATGAGACATGAGTTAGGAAGTGTTACATTTCGAGTATTTTTAAAACTAACCTTGCTTTAAAATGAAAAGTAAGTCATCTTCTTTTCTGTTCCTTCCCCTCCTCACCCTTCCTGAATCATCTGCTTTGATCTGCAAAATTGCAGTTGGTTGCTGCATATATTTCAGTCATAGACTAGCATGTTGATAAGGGTACAAAGAGAATAAAGTGGGAGTGCAAAAAACTGCACAAACTCCTGAAATGGAATAAACCAGGACATAGGTGTATGCTCAGAGAAAGAAATAAATCCAGTGTATTAAGGATGTGATTGTGCTTGGAGTTCTGCTTTTCTTGGCTGGTGTCTTGTGAGACAACCCTTCTCAGAAAAGATCATTGACAAAATTAAGAACAATTAGTAACAAAATGGGGCTCTTGAACAGTATGTTTGTCAAATGTCTATATTCTAGTGAGACTGGAAGAACAGGGCCAAGAGGGGAGAGAAGTTTCCATGTTTCCATTGGTTTCATGGCTTATCAGCAGCTGGGTGAGGAATGAAATTCAGGTCCTTGTCAGCTGAACCCCAGGATGTCCAGACTGGGCTGCAGTGGTTCCACCATAGTACCTTTTAAGTCCTCTGAAGCATTCAAGAGATTTGTACAGGACTCCTGGTCATTCTGGAATAGTAGCTGGAGGCCAGGAAAGATAACTTGGTCACCAAAAATGACACCCTAAAGCAATGTTTAGACAAATGGAAGGAGACGTGTTGAAGGCTGATAGAGTTTGTGTTGGCTCTGTTGCATGTCAGATGTTTTGTCCAGTGTTTTTGTGTTTGATACATGAAACAGTGAAACCCACAGCTAAAAAATGTGGACAGGAATTAATTTTTTTAGTTATTTGCAACTATTTTGTCTGTGGTTTGTTCAGAAACTTGCATGTTGTACTAATTAAACAGGCCACAACCGAGTTGTCTCTATTCTTCTGTGTGATGATCTAATGCCATCAGATTTAACAGGTAACAGTTATGTCATTTGATTATAATTTAAATTTTATTTCTCTAATGTGGAGGGTCATAGTGCAGGAGAGTTGATGCCAGAAATGTGTCTGTCATAGTATTTGAGGGATGCTGAAAATGAATGGGATCTGAGCCTTTGAAATAATTTCAGGAAACACAGTTTTTCTCATCTTGCATTTAACCCGCCCAAGAGAGGGGAATGTGGCCTGTTGAGAAGTCTGAGCAGGACACAGGCTGGCTGTTCTTGTGTGCTACTGAGCAAGCTGCTAGCTCTCTGTCCTCATGCAGAAAAGGAGGTTGTTTTTGTCTGTTAGGTGTTATAAAATCTCTGTCATCAGTCCTCATGGAAGCACTTTGAGATTCCCTAAGGCACATGCTGAAAGAGTGCAGACAATTAACCAATGTGTTCTGTCGTGTAGGGAACTCAGCTCACTATATTTCAAACATTTTCAACTCATGGTCTGTTAGATGCTTGTTGAAACACTGGGAACAGCTAAACTGTCTTTTTTTCAATGCTTCAGGTTGTCTGATGAATCAAGAATAAAAGTACTTGATTTTATTGTGAAATGTGTTGGGGGGCACAGGATGGAAATCAGTTTTAATTAATGCCTTGCTGCACATACTTAATCACATCAAGCATCCTGGTAGATAGTGCACTAGGAAGTGGATACATCTGGCATGTTCCCTTAACATTGGTGTTGGTGATTAAAGACCAAAAATAATAGCAAGAAGTGCAAAACTTGTGTAATGGTGTCCAAATTCGAGCTGGGATCTCCAGGCATGAAGGCCATTGTAGTAAACCACTGAGCACCTCCTCTGTAAAGGTGGGGTTTTTTGTGTTATTGCTATTACAAGAGATCATGAAGAATAGTTGCTACACCTTCTGAGATTTCCCCACTCACTGCATTGCAGAACCAGGTAAGTTTTGAAATGCCAGTATTGCACAACTGTAAATGACCCCTGAAAAATGTAATTTCTCCTTGATAGTCTTCAGTACTGTTCATTTGAAAGCTTGCAGGATCTGCTTAAAGAGAACTGTTTCCACTTACCTTGATGGTAAAGCCATTGCTGTCATAATACACTGTATTTTTTAGTAATTCATAGAATAGCAGTCTAAAATTTGCTTCAGTACCTAGGCAGCTCATTGTGTTATCAAAAATGCTTTGTTTGGAAGATTTTCCAAGCTGCCTGCTGATAGTTTTGTATTTGATTTATTTCTTTACTTTAGAGTGCCATCTCTGCTCAGATTTTGTGATAATAAAAATGCCAAGCAAAGAATTTTAAATTTATGTGATTTAATGTGGATTTCTGTTCTTACATTTCTGAGAAATAAATCTACCTCCTGAAATCCATACATTTAGTTACTTATAATCTATACAAGTTTATTTGACATATTTCGCAAAAGCATTGGAGATTTTGGTGCTTTATATTTATTTATTGTTTTTAATAGGCGTTGTCTTTTGATGCCTATTTTGAAGAAGAAGTGCCTGACAAAAATCAAGAGCTGTATAGAATCAGACATTGTAAAATATTCTTCTACCTTGAAGACGATACAATTCAAGTAACTGAGCCTGCAGTGAAAAATAGTGGCTTAAATCAAGGTATCTGTTTTTATTGGCACCCCTTTCCCCCCCACTTTATATCTTTCTTCAGTACGGTCTTGGTCCATTTTAAAGGATACATAATGTGAGTTCCTATAGCTAAAATGGGATATAAGTGCACAGCTATAATTGTCTTTCCTTGTTACAGATCATGATGTGAACTTTTTTATTGTCTTAGTTTCTCAAGATGTAGGTTTTGTAAGGCTGAATGCCCTCCCGTACTCGAACATAGAATTTTTTCTCTAATATCATTGTTTGAAATTATATGTTGGTAGGTCTTTGTCAGCATTGTGTCACTCCTGCAGAAGCTATTTGTGTTCTAGATCTTCATTCCTGGGCTTGGCTCCTCCCACCTTGGCACTGACAGCGAGTTCTGGAGCAGCAGCTCTGTAATTGTTCATGAGCTACTGTGGTGTCTCTGCCATTACTGAAAGAGAGCGTCCTCTGTGCCTCTGGCTTTTGGTTCTTTTATGATTAAAGTGCTCCTGGCACAGTAACTTGATGCCTCTTAAGAAGCTGCCTTGCCTCAGTGTCACATCCCTGCACTTGGACCAGCCTGAGGATTTCAGGAGGAGGGTTTACTGAGCTGATTTACTGGGGTATTATTGGACTTGGTTTATGTTAAGAAAATGTGATCTAGCGGTCAACATCCTGTTGCAGAGGGGGAACACAGCTGCTGCTTCTTGGCGTTTATGGGTCACTGCCAGAATTAAAAGTTTTCAAGGGATATAGTCCAGAGAAGCAGGATGTCTTGGGATGACTGCACCTCCCAATCCCCAAAGATGTTTTGTACATTCTGGTGGATCGTAGCACAGTGATTTTCAAAAATAAGTTAACCATTTAACTACCCTATTCTCTTCCCTGAGAAGCCGTTGCTCTCAACTTCTTTATCTACAGAGTAAGATAATATTTAAAGATGTTATGTGCACCATCCCAGTTAGAACTGGGATGAAATTGCCTGTGAATCTCTTATTAAACCAACACTTCAGGCCCAGCTGTTCTTCTTGCTGGAATTTTTGTAGGCTCGTCAGCAGGGACGGATTTTGAATTCAGTGAAACCTCCTACTCCTACCTGGGAAAATGCTTTTTCTCATGAAGAAAAGCATGTTGGAGCTCTTTCCCTAGTAGCTTACACTTACCCCCTCCCTGCTTCGATATGCATGAGGTGGGAAACATCCTTGGGTTTAGATTTACACTTGACTGGTGTATCCCAGGAGTGGGAGTGGCTGTTTCTGGGCTTTGTGACTTAGAGCAAATGTCCACTGGCAAAGGAAGTACAGAGTGTCAGAGGTGACACCTTTGAGAGGGAAGGTGAAAGCCAGATTCATTAGAGCAGGATAAAGCAAATTCAAGGCTAGTTCCTTTGAATGAGTCATTTTCATTGTCTTTGTACTATGGGTTGTGCAGGCTGCCTCTTCAGCCCTGATGTTCCTGGCAGTCTAGTCACATTCCTCTGGTGACAGGAAGACAACAATTTCCCCCTCTTTCCTTGGTTGTATCTTATGTTAATGATGGTTGGAGTCACCTTTGATACTGGATCTAAAATTAACTGAATGGTATTAGAGAGAAACAAGAATTTTCTCAGTCTTCCATGTAAGGATGTTTTGAAAGCTTCTATGACTTTGTCTGAGTACTTAATGTGGGATAAATATGTATACACAACACATTTAACTGATAGATTAAAAATAAATGTTCCAGGATCTCAAAAGTGCACTTAATTTATTTGTTGCTGGTACGTGGGCTGGTAAGGAAGCTCTGTGTATTGGTTGTGTTTAGGAAGGAAGAAATACTGTAGACTGAAGGTCCCAAGGACTATTTGGAATGTGTTTAGGCTTCACAGTTGATGAATAGATATGGGCCCTAGACTTTATCATAAACATCTTCTTAAATATGCTTATTATCCTAGAGATTAATATGATGTAGAGTGAAAAAGGTGGTGGAGATGCCTATCACAGGATTCTCTACTCACATGCACTTGGGGATTGACTTCATGCTCCATAACTGAAAACAAATGACAAAGTTATGTTAAAGGCACTGAATTTGTTGTTGAACATATGCAAAAGCAGTGTTCCTTAAAAAAAACCAACCAAAATCATTAACTGCTAATTGTAGTCCGTTTTTAATAAAAAATTGTCCCATTTCTTCTTTTATTGTAATCCTATCTATCTATCTATCTATCTATCTATCTATCTATCTATCTATCTTCTATTATTCAAATTATTTATCCTGACTGGGAATTTGTAAGCCCAAGAGCAGAAGTATAACTGTTTGCATTGTGAATCTGGTAAGCTGAAGTACAAAGGAATGAAAATTTTACTCTTGATCATGCAGAAAAGGTCATAACAGGATGAGAAGCTGAACTGAACTGAACTGAAGTTTGGGATCTTGACCATTATGCTGTTCTCTGCACATCTGCTGAAATACAGCTTTTCAGTTAATTAAAATTCCAGAGATTTGTAGAGGAGAGTTCAACTGTGGGAGAGCGTGGGTTGTTGAAAGGCAAACAGCACTGACCAAAAGAGCACAAGTGTGGGGATGTCTGTGAAGAAAGAGGTGTGGGGACATCAGGAGCAGGACGGGCTCAGGCTCTGTGAACAGTCTGAGAGTTGCAGTGGCAGCAAAGGGGTTGTGTAAAGGAGGAACAGCGAAAAACCAATGATGGATAAAGTTGGATTGAACTGTTGAAGGCAGAAGGTGGTGGTGACCTTAGGTTGGATGTTTGCCCTGTCAAAAAAGATGTAAACCAGACAGCTGAGATGGCTGTTTTCAGGAGCTACTTGGAGAGAAGATAGAGCTATGATAGGGTAGATCAAAGGTAAATCTTGGCTGGTTAATGCCTGGAGGTCATGGGATTTCCAGTGCTTATGCCATAACCCACCAATGAGAGTTTGATGGTTGGAATGGGTGTCCCTGGGAGTGGTGGGGTTGGAGAAATGCAGTCGTTTCCCCTTGTACTCTTGTAGTACTTGTGGCTTTGCAGAAAGGAATTTGGAGAAGCTTACAGACTGCAGGAAGATCTGGTGAAAGAACAGTGGTCAAAGAAGTTAGAAGAATTTCTAAGGTCAATTATGATTTTACAAAACTAAAATTGCCTTCAGAGAAAAAAAAAAGAACAGAAAATGTGCTCTTACCATTTATCAAAATCTCAGAGCGACAAAGTAAATGATCTGTGGGAAATGTTTCAGTGACTAAAACCTGCTTTATGAAATTGGCTGCTGTACTTGGACATGAATTTGGACTTGCAAGGTTGCTACTAAATAACTGAAATTTAAACTTCATTTAATTTTGGAAACCGTCTTGCTATTTGGAAAATATTAGAAACATTAGAAGAAATCAATACAGAGGAGGGAATGCAGAGACCTTGAACTTGAGAAGCCAGAATCAAAGGAAGAAACACCAGGACAATCACAGCACACAAGACCCAAGTAATGATAAGGGAGCACAGAGTGGAGAGGACAGTAAACATAACAAACTCCAAATGCTTCTTCCACAGCCAGAATGATAATTATTCTTTCAATATAAAAAAAATTCTCCCATAGAGAGCCAGGGTAGATATGGCAGTTGCAAGTGTTTTGTACATCTAATTCCCAGCTAACAGTCCTGTGGCTGGCTGATACTGTCTTATCAAAAGGTCGGTTCTGTTCCCATGGGGTTGACTGTAGCTTCCAGTGCAATCCAGACCCTGCAAGCCAGAGCAGAGTGGAGCAGCTGGCTGGTTTCCCCAAGGTCAGCCAGCTGAAAAAGAGAGTGGAGCTGCCTCCTGGCAGGGTTCCCAAGGCCGGCTGGCTGAAGAGGAAAGTACAAGCAGGAAAGTGAAGTTGCATCAGCTCCTCCAATATAACTGATTATCTAAGAGTTTAAACCTCCCCTGAGGCCTTGAAATAATTGTAATCCTGCCATGTTTGATGGTGGCCAAATCATGACCTTGCTACGTTCTGAGAAGGGTGAATAAGTGAATGTGAGAAGCCTCCTTGTTTATTGGGGTGAACTCCATGTGATGCAGGAGTAATGGTGGTGACTTCTCTTCCTTCCTGTGCAAATAAACCATGTACAAACTCCAGGTATTACTCATTCCTTTCCTGTCTCTGATGCACTCTTGAGTTGTGCAGAGAGAGTCAGAGAGCTGTGCTGAGGAAACTCGGGATACCATTTAATTTCTTCTGCAGAGCAGAGAAGCAGCAGAGACCAAATCATTTCCTGCCCTGCTTCATTGCTGAAAGGCCTTCACTACTCCTGAGATCTCCTTAAGCAGCTGCTGTGGTTGCCAAATAATCTGAAGCCCTGAGAGAAAAGAAGATATCCTACAAATTATGATGTGGGAGCTCAATGCCACCACCACTGTCAGAGAAAAGCAGTACCTCAACTCCCTTTCCAAGAGCACAGTAGAGGAGAGCTTTAAGTCTGACCAGATGCAAATATTTAAATTAATGCTTGGTGGTGCAGTAGCATGGCTTGCTCAATAAACTGACAGTCCAGGACAAAAGAACCATCAAGAATAGTCATCCTGAGCAACCTGAAAGCTGCACGTGTCCAGATCCTCCTTTAACAACTTGTAGCAAATTTCTAGATGAAATTTATTATTTTCCAGAAGAAAGAACAATTTAAAAAATGGTGAGACCTAAACTCAGCCTGTCAGATTTTATTAAATTTCAAATTCAACATTATGAAATGTGCCATCTACATGTGTGGATTAGGCACAGCAATACATAATAAAAGCAAAGGATTGCTAGAGATATTATCTTTACAATACATTTTCCATTAAGAAAGAAATTCTTACCCATCAGAACAAAATGGGCATGTGTGTTTCACCTTTAAAAGTAATATGGAAAACTAGCTGAAGGCTTTTTCACCACATCTGAGGTGAATATGCCCTCAGAAAAAACCTTGTATTATAAAATTATCTGCTATTATATTTCACTAAAGTGATGATTCAACAGGATTTCCATGTTCTGTCTTAATCACATTATCTGTTGATTTTTGTAGGAGTGACCCATGGATTAGCCAAAATCAGGTAAAATATTTTAAAGTATGTGGTTTTGTTAAAGCTAATGCAATGCAGTTTTGCACCATGTTAAAATGTGCTAATTACCAGGTTTTCTAACATCTTTCATGAGGATACATCTTAAATAGTTGTATAATATGCTTAAGCAGATAGAGGTTAAAGTTTATTTTACAGAATGTTCAGTTTGGTACATGTGAAACATCAGGATGCTGAATGGGTCTTAAATAATTATTTTAATGGGAACATAGGGTAAATCTGCTTTGTTACTTTATTCCCCTGAAAAATTAAGGTTATGTTTTCATTGTAGTAATTAGAATTTAACAAACAACTCTGATAATGTAGTAATGAAAGGTATTTCACACAAATTAGTCCATAGGGAAATGAAGTGAACAGTAAAGGATTTCCATGGACTAACCTACGAATAAGACTCTTCAAACACCAAACAAAGCACACAGTAGTATCTTTCTTCCTCCTGCTCTGCCTCTCTTCATCCCCTCTCTCCCCAAGCCCCCCTCCACCCTCACCTACTTCAAAGTAGCAGTGCTGGAAAATCATCAGATGGGATTCAGTGAGAAACCACAGCAGCTACACAGCTGAAGGGCACTGGAAAGAGATCCAGTGAGTGATGATGAGATAGAACTTTTAGCTAATTGTGCCTAATAATGTGTTATTGTAGGAGTAGGTTGATACTGGAACTAAGTTTGGGAATTGTTGCATGTTTACTGTATTTGTTGCAACACCTTTTACAATTCCTGTAATTTCAGAGTCGTTGGGAACCTATGGTGGCAAATAACTATTATAGTTTTATGTGTTGGTCTTAGCCAGTGCATGCACACATTGTAAAGCTGGTGTTACAGAGGTCTGAGTTGGTAAGCACAGCAGAGAGCCTGAGGTTGAACACTGGACCATCCTTTTATTTTCTGCAGTGTGTTTTTACATAATTATACTGAGGTATTGATGTGGCAAAACTCTGACTATTTGATGATCAGCATATTGTTGTTAATAAAAGGACCCTCTTACCTCATAGTTCTTTAGCTGAATGAAGGATAATTTTGTTTGTCCCTTTTGGCTTCGTCTGTTTTGGTCGTATCAGCATAGAAAATTAGAAAATTAGCAAATCTATAAAGGCATCCTTAGAGTAGATAATATTTACTTTATGAATTTATTCTAATTGTTTTACAGGAACTCTTGTTAGCCGGCGTCAGATTCCGCTTCCACCTCCTCATGAAGACCAGTTCTATACTATTCATCATTTCAATATCAACACAGAAGTAACCTTTTACGGCCGAAAATACAAGATTGTAGATTGTGACTTGTACACAAAAAATTTCCTGAGGAAGCTCGGAGTCAGAGTAAACCCTCCTGCAAGCCTCCCAGACGACCCGTACACCAAAGAGCGATGGCAGGTCAGGGGAGGCAGCAGTGGTGAAAACTTGATCTGAATAAAAGTGCCACTGCTATTAGTAATCTGCATTATATAAATTATTTATTTAATAGCAAATAGAAAGTAGCTATTTCTACATAATAAATCCCAAGAGAAAACTTGCTTTTAGAAATTTTGGTACGTGGCTCGTTGTACTATGTAATTAAATATAACTGATTTTCTCCTGATGTGTTCACACACCTTTTAAAACAGAACAAAATTAATTGGGAAAAAATAAAATAAACCTTTCAGTATTCAAGCAAAAAGAAAAAAAGTGTGCCTATTACTTGTTCCAGTTATGATTTTGTTTGAGCTAATTTAATGATAATAAACACTTTTAAAGTGTTTAAAGGAAGATCTAATTGGAATTGTGGTTCTAGCACAGCCATGGCTTCCCGCAGACTCCCTTGTTCTATTCATATGTCATCTTTCATCTCTACCCCCATATTTTTAACAGCTCTTTGCATGTGTAAAGCAAATTCTTCTGCAATACAGAACCCAGTGCTCTGCAGTTTTAAGCCTTGTGAAGTTTTATTTGGTTCCCTTTTTTGTAAGTATATGGGAACACATATACACAAACATACACACCTACAAAAATCACACTCACAACTCCTAGAGGCTATGTGGAGTCCCCTTTGCAGGATTTGGGCTATTTTTTTTTTTCTGGAAATAGTAGTGGTAGCTATGTTTTCTGTAGGGAATAATGGCAGTTCCTTTCACTTCTGTTTTGCTTGATTAATATGCGTACAGATGGCACTTGACCTGACTCTGTTAGGACTTTTGGCCCACAATATGCAGCCTGTTGTGACAGATCCAGCCTGGTCCTCCGAAAGCAGCAAATACCCCATGTGTCTGTTGCTTTCTTAGTGCTCCCAGTGAGAAAACTGCTGCAGGTCTCAGCAGCAAAAATGGGAGATAAATATGACTGAGAGGTGTAGTACAATTTCCATGTGTCTGAGGCACTCTCAGGCCAACATGTTGGTTTCTCCTCATTCATGCTGCCAGGTTTTTGCAGTCCCCCAGTGAAGAGCAGCATTCTAACACATCTGGTTCTGTGTTGTGGTGACTCAGACTGGCCATGGGTTACTTTTCCCTTACTCAGGCCTTGTGGGTAACAGCTGTGTATATAAACACATGCTGCGTTGTCTTGATGTTGTCAGGCTGTGTCAACATTATGTATGATACTGGAAAACCTGCTTAGATTTTATTTTTTTTTAAACAACAAGCAAAACATTCAAGTATTGTGCATATCTGTGCCTAAAGAGAATGGAGAGGGGGAAAGGGTTTCAGAAATAAGAGCATCAGAAGCCAAAAAATGCAAAACTCTATGTCTTCATAGTCTCAGTTGTTAAGGAATTACAGAAGAGTTATCTAGGAGATTCTAGCTGCCTTATGCTTTCACCTTTCTGTGCCTAATTTGTGGAAGATAATTTTGATTGCTCTGGACTACTTTGAGCAAAATTAAATTGGTTTTCAATAGACTCCTAATACATGGACAGAAAATGAAGGTATGAAGGAATGTAAGAAATGTGATGGGATAGAAAATGAGACCAATGAAAAGTGCAGTAAACCATTTAGATTCATATTTCACAGAATCACAAAATCACAGAATCATTTAGGTTGGAAAGGACCTCTGAGATCAAGTCCAACCTGTGACCAATCCCTACTTTGTCAACCAGACCATGGCACTGAGTGCCACATCCAGTTTTTCCTTGAACACCTCCAGGGATGGTGACTCCACCACCTCCCTGGGCAGCTTCTTCCAATGCTTAACAACCCTTTCAGTGAGGAAATTCCTGCTGTCTTGTTGGAGATGGTACCCCATGGATGATGATGGTGATGCTACTTGGTTCTGTGGCTGTGTTTGGTTGCTTATTGCATCTTCAAGGGTCAGGAAGGAGGAAAGAGAGCACTGGGAAAGTGAATAACTGAGTTGTAGCATATATGCCTGAAATGGAAAGATTGCTGCAGATCAGCAGGGACATTGGCAGGCAAAACTTGGTTCTGCTCTCCATCTTTTAGCGTGTGATGCTCTGAAAGAATGGGCCTTTTCCCTCTCAGATTTTTAAGGCCAGAAGATGTATTGTGGATAAAGAGAAATTTGGACAATGATATAAACTACCCATAGTCAAACTTTATTTCTGTCTGGACAGTTCAGCTTGCATTGTCTCATTGATGTCTGTCGCCACCCTTTAGAAGCAATTTTGTAGATGAGAAGGATTGTCCCTTTTAATGCACTTTTGACATGTGGATTTTGACTTAGGAAAAACACCCCGTTCAGGTCACCATTTATATATGTGAACTAACAGTATATAAATGCAATCCTTGGATTGGATCATCATTCTGGGATCCAGTTTAATGCAGTGCTAGTGGTTTTGCAGCAGCCATGACTGTAGGAAGCACCTTGTCATAGGTCACATCAGGTGGAAAGTATCTTTAGTTAAAGATTTGCAGTTCCTTTTCAGACCTATGGGTGTGTTTTGAGAGGAGAATAAACATACCCAGTACCTGCCAACTGTATAACACGAATCAAAACTTAATAATCTATGTTTAAATTTGAAAGATAGAAAATACCAAAGGGAAAAGAATGAATTAATTCTTTATACCACATTATCTATAAGAAATAATTTTAAAGAAAGTAAATCAGGAAGAGTGATGCTATTTGGAGTTGTAGTCATCTGATTACCATGTGCAGTTTGTTGAAAATATGAGGTGTATGTAAATAATTTAACCGTTCTCTGATCTGAAGGACCTTGTTGCAAGAAAAACAAGGATTAAACCAATCCAAAATTCTTTTCATATATTTTCTGAGGGCACAGCAACCCTGTAAATACTTCTTTGGTAATGGCATAAATAGTGTTTAGTGTATTGTAATTGTGTGGTGTCATTTGAAAATCCTTAAACCCTGTTCTAAGGTTAGACAGTACCATGCAGTTGTGATTCTGTTTTTAAGAGCAAATAATTAAAAATATGTTTCTCTTAATTTCTCCTCAACCAGCGACATCTCATTAGCACAAATCCATTGCGCCCTTATGAGCGCTTTGACACTTTGAAACAATTTCTGGAGTATGATGGACAAGTTTTAGGGTTTTTTTGTGTGTGGAATGACCCAGAAACCCCATCTTCTGGCCCACGAGAACTTGTTCTTCGTTATTATTTGTCTGATGATACTATTGATATAAGAGAAGTTTTACCAGTCAACTCAGGCCGGGATGCAGTTCCATTTTTCCTCAAAAGAGATAAGCTTCCAAAGGTGAGGAATGAAAACTTCAACATAGTTCAAATTCTTCCACTAATTAAGAAATATTGAATGCCTTGTTTTGAAAATCCTGTATTAGGATTGTAATGATATTTACGAAGTGTTTTCAGAGTATTAATCGTAATTGCATGATTTAGGTTTTGCACATGTATTCATCTAGTAACTTAATAAGTGATGGAAAAATAAGCTTGTCATGCATAAACTAAAAGGAGCATTTAGGCAGAGAGATGTCCTATGATTTTATTTCTCCTATATTAGTGTATTAAGGTAAATGTATTAATAAAGCTGTGCAGTAATGGAAGAGCAGAAAATGAATTAATATTGATAAGTTTATGTAAAACCAAAGTGAATTCAGGTTTGATCCATGACTTATATTTGCAGCCCTTGAAAAAGTCAGTTTTAGTATTCTATAACATTACCTCTTTGTAACAGATCTAGTGTGATTTCTTAACATTGAGTTTCTGGGTTTGGGGCTTTAAGCAAAGCTGGTTGAAATCAATAGGAATGCATCAATAAGCTTTGTCAGGCATTAATCATGAGAAAGGCTCCTCTCAGAGAAATCTTCAAAGGGTTTGTGTCATCTGTAACCTGTTACGATTATAAAATTAATGATCTGGATACACTTCTGTATCACTCCAGACAGATCCTGATGATAGAATAACATCAGCCAACAGATGGAAAGGAATGCTGGGAATCTTTTCCTCCTTTCCTTCTAACACTAATAATCTATTTGTGATGCCATAGATGTACATGAGATTTTGTAGTAAAAATCCAACAGCAAAATATTACACTTTTCTCACCTTGTGCATCCCGTGTTTTGAGATGCTGATTTAGCAGTGGCTCTATGTTATCAGACCCCTTCTACCACTGAAGTGCATGGTGCAATTTTAAGGACTGGCTTCTGCCTCTGGAAATTTTGAGGACAGCAGAGATCAGTCAAAAGTTGGGGTGTCAAGGATGGTGGTAGTACAAAATAATTCAATTTGATTGCCCTGCACCAGCAGGTAATTCCTAATTTTAAAAAATGTAACATATTTGTGTATTAAATTTGATATTACTGGGATAAATTACTACCATAATTTTGAAACTCAGAATAGAAACAAAAATACTAACATCTTTTGCCGACAGAATCATGCTGACTTGAATCTCCTTTGTGCAGTGGATAGGACCAACCTTAAATGGTTCTTTGCATGTTTTTATAATTTTTACCAATCAAAACAATAGCCTTTAGAGCAGATGTTGACAATGATGAGGTACTTTGGGTGTCCTGACCTTTGCTTTCTCTTTGCTTCCAAGAGAAAGGAGACTTTACCCTTGGATACAAAGTAAGAATCTGAATGCTGCTTTTGGCATATACACTGGCTTTTAGGTTTGGTGGCAGAATCCTAGAATTTACTAAAAATTCTCCCAGGGAAATGCTACAATAACAGCCAGTGTATAACAAACCTGCTGGTTCTAAGGTAACAGAGTTCTCTTTCTTCACTGTCACCTGTGTTTCTGAAGAGTCGTTCTCTTTTGTTGCAGAATGCTCCCACCACGCTGTATCAGCCGGGCACAATCACCAATCACACTCTGCTCAATGTGTTGGGAAGGTCAGAAAGAAACAAAGGCTGGTACCTTCTGGACAATCTGCAGGTCAGATATTATTGAATGCCTCCAGCTGTTGAATATCTTTATAGTAGTTTTTGTAATTTCTGTGGTTGCTATCCTGTACAACAAAGGGAGTTATTTATAGAATTGTGCGCCACTGGAGAATAGCTCAAATGAAAACTACTGAGATTTACTATATGTAAATCCTGCATTTATAAAAATGAAGGGGCTTAACATGGGGTGAAATATACTTGCAAATGGACTTTGAAGGTTAAGTGTTAAATCACTCACTCTAATTGACCTGGGTTTTAAGAAAAGTTGTATGATTCTGAGATTTATGGAACTGCTGTATAAATGTTCCTTCTTTTATTAGACAGGTGCAGTGCGTCGGGAATTTTACAAAGACAGTGACTTGAAAATAGGGGCAGTAATTAATGTTTGGGGAAGGCAAATATTAATCTGTGATTGTGATGAATTCACTAAAGAACATTACAGGACAAAGTATGGAATTGGTAAGTAGTGATAATTATCCTTTCCTTATGACCATTTTTACACTTCTGAGTTTAACACAGCTGTCTTCAAATTTTACTACTGACAAAACATGTTCATTAAAGCCTTTAGCAATAACAATCTGTTGCAGGCTGTTAGCAGCAAAGCAGTAATTTTGCAGGTGATCCAGAAGGGCTTTCTTATACATTGCTCCACTGAAAACTAGCACATAAATGTACGTGTGCTGTTCCTTGTGCCTCTCTTTGAATACTACAATGACAAAATAGTCATATGGATAGACTGACACTTCTCTCCTTCTCCCTCCTGTTTGCAGTCAGAAAATAATAAAGAACATGTAGTAAGTGGGTAAGTAGAATGAGCTCAATGTTTCCCCCTTATACTAAATTTCATTCTATATGGATGTCAGAATCCTCACATAATAAGATTTTCTGACATGACAGTTCTAGTCTATCACATTATTGGTTTTTACAATGCAGTTTTGTGCATTCTGAACCATTAGAGTATGTATCCTATGAAGTTTCAGCACTACATTCTGGAAACATTTAGCAACTATGTCCATTATGAAAAAGCATTTTGGAAACGAATAACAATAGGGGCTTTCATTTATCTGTCTTTGAATGTCCTCAGTCAGACTTGCTAATGGTTCCATCATGGACATCTTCCTGCAAAAATGACTTAGTTATTTTCTGGCAGTTTATTAATTCAGTAAATTCTGTTCAGAGATGGTTGGAAGAATCCTACTATGGCCTTTCTCTGACACTGTGAAATAAAATACCTGAGTAGACAATTTCTTTTACCTTGGGTTCAGATAAGAGTGTACATGTGAATCAGAGCTTGTCTGCTGCATTGGGGGAAATAAATGGTGTAGCATTGCCATTCAAACACCAAATGTTTTAATTGGCAAAATATTTCTCATTAGGACTTTTCCAATAATACCTTGGCATGGCTGTACCAAAGTAAATCTGTTCTTGCCAGTGTGTGAGGAAGCCATGTTCAATAACCATAGTATTATCTGTAATAATAGCAAGTTTAACTCTAGAGATGCAAAGCAGGGTTTTGCTCTGAGAATTTCTTCAGCCAAGACCACTGCTGCTTTTTGGCAGCAATATACTCTGAGCAAAATATTCTGAACAGAGAATGGGGATTTCTTTCTCAGAGCTGCAATAAATGAAATGTAGCTGACCATCCTGTATCAAACAAGCAGTGCAACACAGTCTTCCCCTCCTCTAGTGCTGGCTCAGTAATTACTGGTTATGTCTGTGGATGTTAAAATTAGGTGGTTTGCAAGTTAGGAGAAATCAGGAGTTGCTGATGTGCAGAATTCCAGAAAACTGGGACTGTGGGTGGCCTAGTCTGTTCCTTGTTCTGAGGCAGGATAGTGCACGTACACAGTCACTGATAGATGTTCGTGTGGCCTTTTATCAACATGCTCCAATAAGGGAGACTTCTCTGCCTCTCGAGGTATCTTGTCCTAACCTCATCATTAAAAATGCTGCTTAAGAGCTGCTCTGAAGCTGGTTTGTGTAAACTGAGTACATTTTTTTCATTTACCTCTGTTGGACTTGCAGAACAACGCTCAGTATCCTCTTTTAATAACAACCTTGTACATATTTGAACACTATTCTGATAGACCATCTTACCCCCACCTCCCTCCTGGGCCATTTGCTGCTAGGGAAAACCTTTCAGTCTTTCTCCATAGTCCATTATTTTCTGTCTGAGATAATTTTTCTCAGTGCTCTCTCCAGTTTCTGTGCCTTCTTGACACAAAACACACAAAGATGTGCTCTAGCTGAGACCTTTGGGAAACTGGGAAGTGTTTTACATGTGCCTTTAAGGGTATATGATGGCAGAGACTCTGGCTAACATGGAAAACCATCCATCTTGATGCAACCTGTCTTGTTCACAGAAAATACACACTTACTTAGAGCTAAGGGATTCACACACTTTGCTGTGAAATTCTTCCCTGCTTTCCCCAACAGTATTAAAAAACTGTAGGTGTGACTTTTTGACTAAAAGGAACCAGAAGTAGAATCAGAGTGTTCACCTTTACTCTTAGTGAGTTACACCTTTTGTTTGTGTCTGTGGACATACAAGGTGCTCTCAGAGGGCTCAGTCCCACAAAGTGCTCGGAATTCCACTCCAATCCAATTAAACACTGGAATGGACTTAATTGCAGTTCCAGTCCATGGAGACCATTTACTTGAGCAGGAGTAAGCAAGTGGATAAATTAGTTCTTACATCAAGACACAGTACTCAGCACCTCATGGCATCAGTCCAGCTGTTTTGTTACTGTGTTTTTACATTACTCCCCTTCCATTTATACTCTTCTGCCAAAGCCATTAAAGAGGCTAACATTTTTGAGTCTGCAGTTTCAGCATAAGTTGCTTGCCCATGGAATTTTCCTCTTAGGAGAACTAAGAGTAGTTTAGATTTCTCTTAAAGAACATGATATATTTCTAATGTGGGGTTTGCCTGTTTTAATATGTTTGTGAAAGGCAGAGATTTTCTGTGGATAAACATAGCTAATGCCCTTCAATAGGAAGCTAATAACCTTACTGTCACCTAGAAGTTCTGTGAATGCAAGAGAAAGTGCATTAATGTGTGATATTACCTGTCCAGACTTGCTAGTGCCGCCTCAGAGGAGGAGAAAAAGGCTCTGTAGCCATGTAGGTGTTGTGGTCACCCTGCTGAAAGGGGAAATAGGCTGATGTGCAGTGGTGGGGAACTGATACTCATCCTTCTCACTTAATACTGTATTTTAGCACAGGGTATAAAGTATTCTTTCTTAAACAACAGATTACTCATGACAGAACAAACCCGGTAAAATCTGGTTTCCTACTGATTTTTCTTCCCTGCCCCGGCACCTCCCAGGCCTGGCTGTTGCGCCTTTTCACAGCACCCTCAGTCCCTCTCCTGTCCCAGCTCTCCTCCCCTCCCACCCCCTCATTTCTCAGGCTCCGTCCCTGACCCGCTGCCGGGGCAGAGCCGTGTGCTGTTGGCCAGGCAGCTGCTCCTGGATAACAGGGATAACAGCTGACTTCTTGCTTTCCCCTCAGCGGGGGCATTAAAGCCTGCTGCCAATTTTCACTGGACTCATCAGAGGTCAGTGTCTCTGGTGTTTAACCTCTCCACTACACGTGGTGGAGACTGAGCAGCAGCTTCAAAATATACTGGTGCATTTACACATGCCTTTTTTTAGCCCAGATAGCTGTAATAATAATGAAGAAGGACTAAATTGAGATTTTCTTTGAATCAGGATAAACACTGTCATGTTTCAGCTGCATGGACAGTTCTGCGAGCACTAGATTGTCTTTAATCCTGCATGTAAAAGTTGTGCAGATGGTTTTATTGCTTTCTTATTTTACTTCTTACCTCAGTTTTGAAGCAGACAGACTCTCACTAGAGGCAGGTCTCAGCTGTTTGTCATAGATCTCCTCTGCTGTGTAGAGAACACCATGCTAACTGCCATCTCCCCAGGTTATGGCCACTTCTTTATATTGTCCAAGTCTAGTGGAGATTCTCTCTCCTGTTCCTGGCTGTAATGCTCAGCAGTGCCTGTCCTCTTCCTCTGAAGGCAGAAATTCTTGCCTGCCTGCTACATACTGATATTCAGTATAGTTATCATTCTAATCCAAAGTATGTGGCACTTGACTCTTGATTGAAATATGGTCTTATCTAACACGAGGGTCTTCCTGCAATTCTTCGATGAGGGCAGAAGGTAATCTCACCCTGTATACCAAAATCTTAGAATGTATATTGAAACTGAAAGCTGACAAACTCATTCAAGCTGGTTTAATGCTGCCTCTCTGGAAACAAATTCTTCTTGAGGAATTTAGTTTTTCTTACTAAGAAGGCTTTGCTACCTTCAAATTGTTTATATGCTAAAGATGTGGCTGGAGCTGTTTTGTTTCTTGCTGTTCCCAGTGCTTGTTCAAATCTCACTCAGCTTTTGATGTCATGAGAAAGCTACAAGTGTGCAGTATATGTTTGATATTTGAGATGAAATAAACCTCCTAGTTACTGCAGTAACAAGGGATGAAACTATCCATGGGAAAAACACCTGTGCTATTCTTTCTGGAAGTAGAAATTTGTAATCCTGGGGTTTCCCTTTACTCTCTACCCACTGTAAATTCACACTGAAAACGTTACAGCCTGGAAGAAGTGAGCATTGATTCTTTTTCCAGACTGGACAGAGGTAATTTTCTTAAGCACCAGTGATCAGCTTGAGAGGAGTGCATTTTGTGTGTAAGTGCCAGCTGTCTGCCTGATACTGCCCTAATGCTGTGTGGCAGAGCAAAGTAACACTCAAACTAGTGTTGAGCTCGGGTAGCTGCCTCTTCACAAATTGCAGAAATGAGTTTTTGGCTAGTTTTGTAACCTGTATTTCTTCATGGCAATTTCTTTCGGAATTTCCTCATTCACAGGAGAGAATATGAATACATAATCCTTTAAAATCCTGGGAAATATAGGTGACACAAGGCTGGATGTTTGTATTTTTCTCTTTAGGGAACTTAGACAGGTGAGGGTTGGTCTCTTCTCCCAGGTAACAAGTGACAGGGAAAGATGAAAGAGCCTCCAGTTGTTCTAGGGGAGGTTTACATTGGATATTAGGAAAAATTTCTTCACTGGAAGTGTTGTCCAGCACTGGAACCTGGCTGCCGAGGGAAGAGGTGGAGTCACCATCTCTGGAAGTGTTCATAAAAGGTATAGATGAGGCACTTAGGGACATGGTTTAGTGGTGGACCTGACAGTGCTGGGTTAATGGTTGGACTCGATGATCTCAGAGGTCTTTTCCAAACTTAGTGGTTCTATGGTTCTATGTGGTTCTATNGTCTTTTCCAAACTTAGTGATTCTATGAATGATACAAGATCATTTAACTTTAGGAATATGATGGGAACCAAAGGGCTGAACTTCTCTCTGGACTTCGCTTACTCCAAGCTTGCCTTGTGAGGGATTTTAACATCCTCACCAGGGGTTATACACTGTTCCTCTTAATTTGTTGTTTCCATCTAGTTTATCAATCTAATTTTCACCCACATAAGCTAAAGTTTATAAAAGGGGAAATGCTTCAGCGTTTGTTAATGAATGCCTTATGTGTGAGTGTGAATGTGCAGACACTGTGACCACTGTGTAAACACAGGAGCTGCTTGTCCTCTGTGTCCAGGGCTCCCGCGCAGCTGCCCTGGTGCCCCGAGCGCTGCCGGCAGGATCTGTGACACCTCAGCAAAGAGAAGGGGCTTGTGTCTGCTAAAATACGCTGTTTCAATTTGCGTAATTAAAAAATTAGCGCTCAGGTTGATGAGCAGCATCAGCCCCTCGCCGCGTCTCTGCCGCGCCGCCACCGGGTGGCGCTGTGGGAGCGCGGGAGCCGCTGTTCCCGGTGCCGCTCCCGGAACGGGAAGGGGGATCCAGCGGGGAATCTCGCCGGGAGATCCCCCTTGCTATCTGTGGTGCTTAGCACCTGTGGGCATCGGGGTTTGCTTTCTGTCTCCCTCTATGCCGATTTACTCCGTGTTTATGGTATCGGGAATTGCCCGTATCAGGCACATATTACAGCACTCAAAAATGTGATGTTTTGGTTACAAATAGTATTTAGAAAATAGGGGTTCTCATAAAGTTTAACTGGAATCTCATGAGGTTTAATAAGAACAAGTGCAAGGTGCTGCCCCTGAGTTGGGGCAACCCCTGGTATCAATCCAGAGTGGATATGAGCAGATCAAGATCATCACGGCCGAGAAGGACTTGGGAATGCTGGTGGTTGAGAGACTGGATATGACCAGCCACGTGCACTTGCAGCCCAGAAGTCAAGGGTGTCCTGGGCTGCATCCCAAGCCCCTGGGCAGCAGGTGAGGGGGGAATTCTGCCCCTCTGCCCCGCTCAGGTGAGACCCCGCCTGCAGAGCTGCCTCCAGCTCTGGGGTCCCGGCACAGGAGGACATGGATGTGTTGGAGCCAGTCCAGAGGAGGCACCAAGATGATTAAAGGGATGGAGCACCTCTCCTACAGGGAAGAGCTGAGAGAATTGGGGTTGTTCAGCCTGGAGAAAAGAAGGCTTCAGGGTGACGTAAATGTGGCCTTCAGTACCTGTAGGTAACTACGAGAAAGATGGAGAGAGACTATTGACAAGGGCCTGGAGTGACAGGACAAGGGGAATGGCTTCAAACTGACAGAGATTAGATATTAGAAGGAAGTTCTGTGTTGTGAGGGTGGTGAAGCACAGGAACAGGTAGCACAGAGAAGTTGTGGATGCCCCATCCAGAGCTGGTCCAGAGCAGGGCAATGAAGCTGGTGAAGGGTCTGGAGCACAAGTCCTGTGAGGAGCGGCTGAGGGAGCTGGGGGTGTTTAGCCTGGAGAAAAAGAGGCTCAGGGGTGACTTTATCACTCTCTACAACTCCCTGACAGGAGGCTGGAGCCAGGTGGAGCTTGGGCTCTTCTCCCAGGCAACCAGTAATAGGACAAGAGGCTATAGTCTAAAACTTCTCCAGGGGAGGTTTAGGTTGGACATTAGGAAGAGTTTCTTCACAGAAGGGGTGATTAGACATTGGAATGGGCCACCCAGGGAGTCACCTGGAGTATGTTAAGGAAAGACTGGACATGACACCCAGTGCCATGGTCTGGTTGACAAACTGGTGTTTGGTCATAGGTTGGACTCAATGATCTCAGAGATCTTTTCCGACCTAATTGATCCTGTGATCCCTGGAGGTGTTCAAGGCCAGGTTGGTTGGGGCTCTGAGCAACCTGGTCTAGCAGGTGTCCATGCCCATGATGGGGGAGTTGGAACTAGGTGATCTTTAAGATCTTTTCCAGTGCAAACTATTCTATGATTCTATGATTTTGGTGCATGTTTACACCCATACATACTCTCTCATGGTGAAAATGGCTTTGAAAATTTCTGAATGGCCTTCTTAGTGTTTAACCTTTTTGCTTCTGAATCACAGAAAAGGCACATGCAGGTTTTATGGAGAAGAGTGTTGGTGTGATTTTGCAAAACACCTTTTTGTCTGATTCAGGTGAAAGCATCAGCTTTGTGAGTTAGACCATATTCTTCTAAGATGTAAAGGCTAAAGGAGAAGTCATTGTGTTTTCAGGCTAAGAAAAACTGACATCTGAATGCTTGCTTTGTTTTTCAACTCACACTGCTGTTAGGCAAGTCAGACTTTAGGAGTGTTGTGGTTTGATCTTCTGATGTAGCCATGTTTAAAACATTTTAATCACGAAACAGTGACAGCAGTTTTGTCATCCTCCTCTATTTGCTCTGAAACCCATGCTACAAGTTTAGGTTATCCATCTCTCTTCAGTTCTGGGTAGAAAAGTTAAGTTTTAAAGAAAAATATCTCCTATTTCGTGGGATCCACTTTTATAGACTCATCTCTTATATCTCTTATATCCCTCTGACCTGAAGCTGACCCTGTGCTGAGCAGGAGACCATGCTAGAGACCTCCCAAAGTCCTGTCCAGCTTGAGTTATCCTGTCTACCTATGGCTGATGTCTTCATTTGCCTCAGGTCTGCCCGTATACAAGTTCCTTCTTTTCCTCTCACCCTTTCCATTTTTCATTAACCTCATTTAAGGAGTAGACTCTATTTCTCAGGTAAGTTTTACGTGAATGCACTGGAAGCTGGAAGCTGTCCTCCAGCAGAAGGGCAGGGCAGGGGTGCAGCAGGGACCAAATGGTACAGCAAGATTTCACCAAGAGAGGAGTAAGGAGACTTAGGGGAGCAGCACTTTTGGGAGCTACCTCTGTGGGAATTGAGTGCAGGTCCCTGACCAGATGTGCCTCTACTGAGTCAGGAGAGCTCCTTCTGTGGATCTGGGATAGTCAGAACTATTGATCACTGCAAGACAAGACTTGAGTCTGAGGAAAATGAGGAAAAACAAAGCTTCCAAAGCTCTGGATATGGTGAGTTGTGGGCTGAAGTTATTTGCTTTAGTGTACCAAAGAAATTTTTTAATGCATGTTTTAAATAATGAATACAACTTTATTTATTTATGTATTTATTTTCCTCTAGCCAAAAGTGCAGGGCAGGAAACTCATAAGCCAATTATTTACTTAATCATGTTGTCTCAAAGGATAAAACTGAAAAATTAATTTAGAATTTTTAATTTACTATTTTATCCTGTTTTGAAAATGTATTTGTCTTTCCTTTTGCCTGTGTATCTTAATGATATTTTTTAAACCTTTTAAGATTCTAGATGAAATCCTGAAACCCTTGAAGAAATAATAATTTTGCTCTTGGCTCTATGAAGTCTTTTTCTGCCCTGTAACAGCAGTAGGGATCATGCTTTGACTTTGATCAGTGGTCTGTTACAGAAATAGGCTAATAAGTATTCATATTGGAAGTTTAAATCCTTGGTAGAATGGCTTCATCACAGCAGTAATAAATAAGTCTTGCTCTCTTTGTTGTAGTGGATTTCACCCCAGTTCCGTATAAGGCTCCACCACCTCCAGAACCAGAAAAAACTGTTCCTCCTTATAATGGATTTGGTTCCGAAGAGGATTCTTTGCGCTCCTGTAAGAGTGTGGTTCTCAAGCCTGTCCATAAAGATTGCAGGCAATTCTTGGAGAAAGACAGGTATTTTGTGTGAAAAATAATGTCAATTTTTTAAAATTCTGTATTTTTGTGAAGGAGATAAATGCTATGTAGGGATGTCATTTTTTCAGCAAAATATACAGCTCAGCAGACCTTTAAGGGACAGGTGCATGAGGCCTGGGTTAGTGACATGGTGCTCCAATTTTCTGCAAACTCTGCAGATTTTCTCGTTGGAGAAGTGAAATCTTATGGCCCTCCCATCCTCTGCCTCCTTCCCTCTGCTGTCTTGAGTGTGAGTTTGATGGAAGTCTTAGTCTAGGCATTCGTTAGGAATTTTGTATGATCCAGCAGACCAATACAGATTTGTTTTACTGTTTGACACTTTTTTTTTGCCTGCTGAATTTCATGCAGTTTACTGTGGCACTGCTAAGGCTTTAACCCTTTACTTTCCATTATGATGTGGTTTGTCAGGCAGTGGTTGTTGAAGCCTAAACAAAAAAGCAAAGTCTGCTGGTCTCCTGCTAAAGATTCACTTGGAAAACCTCTGTAAAAGAGGAAAACTGTTAGAAAAGGCTTGGGAATGTATTCATAGTCCATATACAGACACTGCAAATTATTTAAAACACAATAACTTAACAAATATCCAACTAATAAGATCATCTGGTGGACGTGAATTTGTGGGAGATAATCCTAGTATGCATTGTTATTCAGAATTTGGTTTGAAAATATACATACTTAAATGTGTTCTTCCTTTATAAATTTTCTGGAAAGAAACTTGGGGTTTGATTTGCAATTCAGCTTTAATAAAAATTAATTCCAGACCTGTGGCAGAGAAGTAATTTTCCTCTGAAAATGATTCCTTTCTATCTGGCTGACTCTAGCTGGTTCTGCTAATTTAAGCTGAAAATGTTTTCTGACAAAGTAGTGACTCTTATGCCATTTCGCTTCTTGGTCCAGGAATAACACAATTAATGTACGTTACAAAACTCAGGAGAAGGGATCTCTTAGGGGTGAAAACTTTTCTCATACTCTGGTTTTTGATTTCTTACCTCTTCCTTGGCATTTTTAGATATGGCTTGGATAGTAACATACTGCGCTTTGGTGCGAAACTCATCACAGACAGTCCTATTGACAAGGACAGGAAATTCATTATCTCCTACTTCCTGAGTGATGACACCATTTCAATTTTTGAATATGCAGAGAGAAACTCAGGTAAGATGTAGTAATATCTCTAACCAGCCCCAGTTCCCCTGCTCATTTGGTTAGACTTCACAGTAAACATTGTGGCCAGGCTCAACAGTAGCAGAAGCAGGGATGTGGATTTTTAAATGCAATGGGAATTACATCAGCAGGTCTGCTGCATTATCTTGCACAGCTGGATGTCATAGTAATTCATGATCTTCCTGACTCAGAATTATATTGTTCATTGCATGACAGTACTTCACAATATCCTTTGGGAACTGCAAGCTTAATGCACTAGAACTTTTATTACGTTTTAATTTGAAAATCTGACCTTTAAACATTTCCTTTGTTGTGGATAACGTACAGGGATAGTATTGTAACTGATGATAAATAGGGACAGGATATTTAAGACATCAAGAATGAAAGACTAAATCCTTTGTTTTGCAAAATCGTGTTATGAAACCTATACAGCATCCGTTGTATAGAAACAGCTCATGAAAGCAAAACAGCTGTGACACTTTTTAAGATACTTTATCATTAATCATGGAATGTTGAGCATTTAAAGTGGGAAGATTGCCCTGTGCTAGAGTCTGGATGTGTGTGTCTGTGTGTATAATACTGAACTCTATTCCAAGAGCCAGACTGACAGTGTTTAAGTGACAAATAAATGCTTTGTTACTTCTCAGTTGCTTGATCACATTTATCCTGTTGCTGGAGCTCAGTAGCCAGATGTTGTGATGTTTGAATTCTTTTGGCCACTGTTGTTTGTTGTAGCCTACCTCCAGCTGAGGATATGAAAAGTGTTGTGATTTTCAGGCATCTTTGTATTTCCTCGAAGTGTCTTGTGCATGGATGGAAGGACACAGCACTGGGAAGGATGTCAGGAAGTTATTCTGTAGTTCAGAGAGATGGGGAAGCTTTGACTAAGCATGACCCTGTTGGAGAGATTAGTGTCCTGTGAAGCCCACAAAACATCATCATCAACAGTTTCAGAGCAGTTAACATCCAGAAGGGCCTTTTCAATCCAAAGAATCTCAGGTGGTATCTCTGCTTGTATCCAGTTATATTATGAATGCATGAATAGGGACCTCATCCCCAGCTAAAATCCAAGCAATTCTCCGAGAAGTGTTTTGTAAATGTGTAGAGTACCAGCTTAGGACCTCAAAGAGCATTCCCAGTTAGTCCTGCTCCACTACAACATCAACATTTAGCACTCTTTACGGCAGCAGTGTCCTGTTACTAGTTCACTTCTTGGCATCCAGTGGCCTGTAATTTATGCAACTTCTTTTGTTGCAGCTAAATACACATTCACTTATGTATGTATTTAATATGTAGTGCTGCTGTGAGGCTCAGGAGCAGCTCAGTTCTCCACCAGTGAATGGCATGTTTGATTGGCATTCTTTATGTCTGGAGACACAAAGGATGCAAAAAGTACAGCTGCACTGTTAAATGGAAGAAGTCCAGGGAACAGTTTGGATCTTGGACCACAAGCATATGTACTGCCTGTTCAGTCACTCCTGGTTCTCTGTTGCTCCATTCCAACTAGACACGGCCACAGAGAGCCTTGAGTGCACAGTAATTATAGCTGTGGCCTAAGACCCCAAATGTATCCCACAGTACTCAAGGCAGAGCCAGAGCCACACACTTTGCAGTGCAGTTGTGGTCATTTGTTCAAGCTATCAACAGCATGAGAGCCAGGTCAGAGATTGCTGCCTGCCTTCCTTCCTTTTATTTTGGAATGAAAAGAGACGCTGGAATTTCATCTGGGAGCCCATTGAACATTAATGGTTAAAGAAAATGTCAAATAAATGGGTGAGTTTGCACACTAATAGTAACAAATGCTTCAAGAGGCATATGAAGGGCATGTGTTTTTAACTTCCCTGAGATGTTAATGTGGGTGGACGAGGTGGTAAAAGGTGAAATGGAAGGATGTGGCAAAGATCTGGCCTTTGGAGAGTTTAGTGAGAACAGCATTGAAGAAGCAGGATAAGGAGTAGGGATATGGTGGAAGAGGTAGAGCAGCAAGCAGTTGGAAAGAGACCTGTGACTGCAGAAGTTTCTTTGTTCTCACTTTCCTTTTCTTTCTACTTCTTCTCTCTCACTATCTCTCCCTCATTTCAGTCGTGTCTGAAGGAAAAGTGAATGAGTTTCTTAAATGTTAAGAATGAGAAGCCTTTGCAGAGGTTAGAGAAGAGTGGCTGAGGACAAGGAGTAAAGCATGCAGAATAACAGCCTGACCACCCCTTTTGTGCACAGGTTCAGAGGGTTATTTTTGCCTTTTTATTTACATGAACTGGTGCCGATTGGCAAGTGATGCTTCAGATCTCAATCCCAAGATAGAAGTAATAAGTTGCTCTTAGTTTTCTTGGTTCAGCAACCTGAAGGGTGCAGAGAAGTACTTCACACTATTATTAGTAACACTGTGAAACTCTGTGAAATTCACAGGGCTGGACATCTTGAAGCACTTCTTGACATGGGGATCAAAGCATGAGAACTTTGGCTCCCCATGAAGAAGATCACAACCCCCTTTTCACTCAGTGTAAGACCCAGCCAACAGCTGTACAAACACCTGCAAACTCTGATCTGATCTCAATGGAAGAGGGTCTTTCATGGTGGTGTTTATTTTGTGCTTTGAGCCTGGCTTTTGTAGATTTTCATCAAAACTCCTTATCAGGTTTCAGTGGAAAATCTCTAACTTAATGAGATATTTTCAGTCATTTTTTGTTATACCACTTGTAATGTACTAACCTGTAACATTTAAAAAACAGGATAGAGGTAAGTTTCTAATGTAAGCGCACAATTGCAGGGAAATAGAGAGGCAAGAGTGAAGTTCCAGTCTTGCAGAGACATATTAAATATTAAAACAGTTGCCAGGATTATATAACCTAAAACTTCATATTTGTTTTAATAGCTAGGTGAAAATGTATTAACATTAGTGGTTTGAATTGGTTTTTGATTCAAGCTAGGTCTGATGATTACTGTAGTGTATTTTCTTTGTCTTTTATGGTGCTAATAAAGCAATTAAGACAGACATCTGCTCCAATCTCTAGTTTAATATGTAGTTTGGGTTTCACATTCATTTATAATTTTGACTATAAAAGGCATTTGATTACACTATTCATCAGCCTTATATTGGACTTGCATCACTACCTGATACTAAGGCATCATTAAATGTTTCTAAAGTATGCTTTTGGCTTTTGGCTTGGAAGCTCAAATATCAACAGGAAGCAAACCCCAGAGTTGTTGTAGGGAACATATCCCAGTGAAACTAAACATGTGACAGGTTTGCTGGAAAGCTTGGTACATGCAACGCAGTCTTGTGGTACACCAGACGTTAATACAGGAAAGTGAAATATTCCTTTTAGTATCTTACCTACTCTTGAGTACCACGTGCAGTTTCTAGTGACACAAATAAAATCATTATAATGTGAAAAGAAATCATGTGACATACCCACCTCACAAAGGAAAGAGCAGATCACAAATTGCACTGGCAGAACAATGTGTGGAAGACAGTGTCATGTCACTCCCACATCTTTAAAATATTCAAAAACTCTTTAAAAGAAGTAAGAAATCACAATCTTCGTGGGGCAGGTTCGTATGTTCTCTTAAGTTGTGATTTTTATTTTCCTTTTTCTGCTTTTAACAGTTAAGGATAATTGCCTGCATCTTACTGCTTGCATCTTAGGTTTCTCAAGGGGCAGTTCCAAGGCTGGCAACAGGGTTATGGGAACGATTTGAAGAGGCACATTTCTGTCCCATTTTCAAGAAAAGAAAACCAGGGAAGGTTTTTGGCAGGCATTCAGATGAGACATGTCACAGAATGTGCACAATGTGACTGTTGCTGTGGACACTGGCAAAGACAGTCCTTTTAGCAATGAGAGGAAGGGGAAGAGAGTGTTCTGGGACAAGAAACTGAAACATGGCATTTAATACAAGTCATCTGTTTTGGGGTGTCTTCTTGTTGATGGCTTGGAGTTTTGTGTGTGGGGGGTTTTTGTTCTTTTTTTCCGAGTAAAGCCATAATTAATTATTTTTAATTCTATTCCCATAGGGATACCTGGTGGGAAATTCTTGGAAAGAGGTCGCATTAAGAAGCCTGGGCAGGAACTCTTTAAGAGTGAGCCATCTGAATACTACAAGGCTGAGAATCTGTTTGTTGGAGCCAGAGTTTGTTTCCATGGCCACAACTTTCTTTTGGTGGATGCTGATGAATACACATTCAACTACATGGAGAAGAATGTAAATGAGGTGAAGCAGATTCTTGTTATTTTCTGTTCCCTCTAAGGACTGTGGCTTATCTATATATTTTTCAGAATTAGTTATACTCAGTTTCCTCACTGAGTCCCAGTGCTCTCTGTCTAGCAGTGGATTTAGGAGATGCCAGCTAAGGAGTGCATGCAAGTCTGGCCACTCTTTACTGTCCATTCCTCTCTCCTTTCTCAGAACCCACTTGGACTGATTTAGAGTTGTTAGAAGGTGTATCCCTGCCTATTCCTTCTTGAGACTATTCATGAACCTCTTGTCCCTGAGGTGATCTAACCCTTGCTGAACCTACAGACACTGTCAGCTTCCACAACTTTCTCTGGCAGTATGTTGAAAAGTTCACTGCCTGCTATGAAAAACAAATATCTGATAAAATAAGTATCTTTTACCTGTTTTAAACCAGCCTCCCACCAGTTTCAATGCCAGTTTTAGTGTTCTGGGATTTGGTGAAGATTCCCATTCTCATTATGCCCCACCTTCATAATTTTGTAAACCTAAGACATTCTTTCCCCTCAGCCTCATCCTGTCCAATTAAGAGTCTCACCCTTTTTAGTCTGTCCTTGCAAAGTAACTTTGGGATGTGGAGACTGGAACAGTGCGCAATACTCAAGATATGGATACATCCAATTTAGTCTTACTGATGAGGCCATTTTATTTCCTGATTTGATTTTTTTGGTTCATACATATTTTTCTGCCAAAACGTTTCCCTTGCAATCTTAGAAATTCATATCACAGTCAGGAATTCAAGCTCACAGTTTTTACTGGGTTTCACTCAGTTTTGGTGTTGCCTTCAGAGGGGAGAGCAGCAATAAATCGAGAGCTGGGGTGCCTCTGCTGATGTAGACTTTAGCAGAAGGGTGCAATTTTTTTTTGTAAATTAATGTGGATTAGCACCATCTGCCTTCCCTGGAATAACGAGGAAGATCTGCAAAATGCTCGTGGATGTAAAATGCGAGGGCTGCTAAATGCTTTAAAGCTAAAAAATACAATTTGTTATGTTTCCTTACTGCTAGACTGTTTCTCCTCCTAGCAGAATCAAATGCAAACCTATTCCTCAAAACTCAGAGCTCATGCTTAGACAGTAAATCTTCTTTGGAACTGTTGTTTGCATTGTTTGTCCTGGATCAAACAGATAAGACCTCAGTTTTCCAGACTGAATGAGTTTATAGTATCAAAATAAAGTCTGCAAAATGAGAAGAGGCAACATTGAAAATACTTCATTAAAGGGAATTTTAGAAAGTTCTTTGCACAATTAAGATATTAAAACAACTGGTAGAAAAAGAGTGATTCTCCCAGTGCTAGCTGCTTGTTTCATTCACATCCTTTGACTAGAGCTCCAGAAGTTTGCCTCAGTTCATCAGGGGATCACAAACTTAAATCACAACTTCAGCAATTATTAGAGAAGGTAAGAGCAGGAAGATTGTTTGAAGAAGGAGAAACAATTTAAAGATAACTACTTGTTAGTTGTTTCTAAAATTAGAAAATAAATAATTTTCCTTCTGAATAGACAGAGGTTTCCTTTCAGCAGAACATATCAGCATGTTTTCTGAAAACTGGCAAAAGAAATCTGTATGGAATGTTTTTCTGCTGGAAATTGCCATTTTGACCACAGTTCTGTAGGCGTATGGTGATTTAGATGAAATTTTGATTGGTAATCATAGAGCAGGTGGCTATTGAAAATTCGTTTGACACCACCTGAGATATTTGGAAAGTTTTAGTTTTCTGTTTCAAAATTGTACTGATTGTATTGTTTTTAAATTATAGGGAGAGAAAAATCACCGGGTCTTGTTGTTTTGATTGCCACTTTTAGTGAAAGTAACGTTAAGGATCTAGCTCAAAACTTTTCAGCACTTTTAGTTTCTTTTTCAATTTGAGGGAAAAAATATTTATTTAGAAATCGTAGATTTTGCTTGCGAACCAGATCATGTGTGTTGTGCACAGTCCTACTAGTATTACCCAGGTTTGGGGAGGACTGTTTCAAACAAGATGTTGAAGGGAATTCAACATCTCTGAACAGTCTCAGTTATTCAAACTTTCTGCTGCTGCAGCACAAACACGGAAGGGGATTTTACTTCCATAAAATTCAGCATAATAGCCTCTGACTTAAGCAAGACAATCAAACAAAACTGGATTGTGACTTGAAGCATGTGAGCAATTACATGAGAAGAGGGAAAGCTGGTGAAACTATTGCCAAGCTGCTGGGATACTCAATGTCTATGTAGGTGTTTGGAATATGTGGTTTAGAAAAAAAAGATGTAAAAATAGCTGTTTTGATCATGTAGAGAAAACAGGCTTTTAAATATTCAGAACACTTTGTCCATCCTGAAATACTCTGCTCCCTGAATCCTTCTGCTCAGTCTTTTCTCCCTGTTCCTTGCTTGATCAGCAGAAGGCTGTGTGCTTCTGGCCCAAAGAGTAACATCTTGGAGTGGGGCCTGAAAAAGTTGCCGTCTCTAAAACTCTATGATTGCTGTTCCAGCTGCTCCAAACCACTGCCTTGCAGGGCTTTGCCTGCCAGAGCTGCACCTGGAGTTTTGGCATAGGTAGAAATTGTCTTCTCTAATTCTGAGAAAAATCTGCAACCTCTGACATATTGATTAAACTTGGATCAATTTGTACTGTGCTGGCAGTGCCATAGGGACTTTAAATACCCTTTTCTAGATCACTGTGAGCTGATACAAAGCTATAGAGCCTTCAACATAGTTGGGAGAGGGGCCCAATTTTTATGTACTGGTCCACAATACCAGTCATACCAAATTTCAAATATGCTACTGGAAGAAATGGGAGAAAACTATTTTCAGGCAGCTCAGCGTGCTTTTTAAGTTAGGTAGAGCATGACAGATGTAAGGACATAACAGATAATCATACTTGAACTCACCCCCAATTTAATGACTAAATACTTCTATGTTTTATATTAAAAAAGAGTATAGCAAATAAATCTTTGGTAGAGCACTAACACAACAATCTGAATATAGGTTGAAAACCCTAGTACTCCAGTTCTGTTTAAGCTAGTTCAAATTTATTTTAATGGACTATTTAGGAAGTAATAAACATTTAAACATTCTTCTACACAAAAGAAAAAATTGGTTCCTAACAAATTTCCTTTCTGCTAATTCTGAGTATGTAAGACAACATAGTTCAATATGAATGAGACTATCTGTTGGAACATTTCATTGGAGCCAATGGTGAAAAATCAGCTTTAACTCAGTGTAATTTATTACTTGAGAATTCAGTGAGGTGCACCAACATAAAATGAAGACCACGTTATTTGAACTGTGCTTTAAATGTTTCTACTTCTGCTTTAAAAATGCAGCGTTTGAAGCAGAAGTGGATGTAGCTGGTCCTTTTATGTAGCTGGACTAAACTTTCTGAGATTGCATGATCTGATGATTTTTGTTTAATTGTTGGTATTTGTAGTAGGAAGCAATTTTTTTTTTCAGTCACAAGCTTCCCTCCCAACCTTACACGGTGATGATTTATGCATTAGAAGTGAGAAAAGGAAGAAATTAGTAATACTCAGCAGATCAGTATTGCCCCACACCTTGATGACACGCATGGTGGGTTGCAGAATGCTTTTCATAGAATGGCTTGGGGATTGAAAGAACCTTAAAGATTATCTATTTCCAACCCCTCTGCCATGGTCAGGGCCACCTTCCACTAGACCAGATTGTTCAGAGCTTCATCCAACCTGGCCTTGAACACTGCCAGGGATGGAGCAGCCACAACTTCTCTGGGCAACCTGTGCCAGGGCCTCGCCACCCTCACAGTAAAGAACTTCCTCCAAATATCTAATCTCAACCTACTCTCTGCCAATTTGAAGCAATTCCCCTTGTCCTGCCACTCCAGGCCCTTGTAAATAGTCTCTCTCCATCTTTCTTGTAGGGTCCCTTCAGGTACTGAAAGGCCACAACTAGGTCACCCCGAAGCCTTCTCTCTCCAGAACAATTCCAGTTCTTTCAGCCTTTCCCTGTAGGAGAGGTGCTCCATCCCTCTGATCATCTTGGTGGCCTCCTCTGGGCTCGCTCCAGCAGGGCACATGTCTGGATCATGTCCAGCCCCTCAAGTCCTTCTCCCAGGACTGCTCTGGATCTGTTTGTCCCCAGCCTGGATTGATACCAAGGGTTGCCCCAACCAAGTGCACCTTGCATTTGGTCTTCTTAAACCTCATGAGATTCTCATGGTCCCACTTCTCCAACCTGGACAGGTCCCTCTGGATGACATCCCCTCCTTCAGTTCTTTATAATCTATGTCTCACTTTCCTCTCTTAAGTTCCCTATGTCTGATATTGGTGTCATCGTCAACAAACTGAAGAATGTGACTGCATCTCGTTCCAAAGAAATCAGGAAGACATTTGCTATGAGTGACCCTGAGCATACCAATGTGATTGGGTATGACACTTTCAGGTAAGACTGGATTTGGAGTTTTAATATTTAATGAAGGCATGTTCCCCCAAAATGTATACACCATGACTGGTTTGTGATGCTTTCTGCACATGTTTGCTGACAAATGGCATAGATTTGTTTTGCATTTACTTGGAGATTGTGTGTGGAAAAGAAAGTGAATCCATGCTCCAAAAAAAAAAGGAGAAATGCGATGGTTTCAAGTAAACTGAAAAGCACAACTGAAATCTGTCTGCTTTTTATGGAGCTGGCACAGAGTATTGTGAAGAAGGTCACAAGTCAGCAGTAATTTATGTACTGAAAGATAAAGAAAAGTCCATCCTGATCATTAGTTTTGAAATTCAAGTAGGAATGTTTGAGTTGCCTCCTGAAAATGCTGTTTGGGTTTTGAATCATTGGTAAAGAAGACAGTCTTTACAGAACTAAGGTGTATTGAAATTATAGAAGGGCATGGTAAGCATGTTTAAAAAAGACTGGACAGCAGTAGTGAGAACTGTAATTAATACTTGAATAGTGATTTAAGTCTAGATAGAGGGATTGGGAATCTGGATTCTGGCAAGGATCAGACATGGCAATGGGGCAGTTGTACAGATACTTGAAAGAGGAAATCATGCTCAAATACAAGCTGATTTCATTTTATCCCACAGCCAGAATACTTGAGCATATGAACTGTGTTAGGCACAGTACTGGTAAAGTTAATGATGTGAAACAGAGGAGAAAACTTTACTTAGAAGCATTTGGTTTTCACAGAAGTAATACACTCGGTATTAAGGAACTGCCATAATAGCTAAGGCATATGAGGAGATGTATATTGCATGGAATGTCACCTCCACAGGAATGTTAGCCAACGCAGAAATTGCTTCTGAAATATCTCGGAAGAGAAATAGATCAGTAGAAGGTTCTTTCAGCAATTCGAAGTGAAAGCAGTGAGAAATTAAAACAAGCTGGTATTCCGAAATGAAAAATAAGTGATTAAAAGGTAGGATTTAAAGTAAGAGAGGCCACAGTTTTTGGCAGCTTTTGGTCAAAATATTTCTGAACTCAGATATTTTTCTCAGCAGAAGCAAGATTTTGAATTGCTAATTGCATTAAGAGGGAGGATGTTATTACTTGAGTAAGAAGGGAGAAAATTGAAAGTTAATGTTTATCGGAAGAAAGTTTCTGACACTTGGAAAAGGGTTTTAATTTATGTACACACTAACTATTAAAAAAGATTATGATTTTAGTTTAAATTATGAAATAATCATCTGCAAAACTTCGTGCATGCACTAAGAGCAGCTCAAAGGTTTGGAACATTTGCATGACAAAATTAGGGAAGCAAACTTTTAGAAGTGATGATTGTGCTTTTAAATGGCAGGGAAAGATTATTATTTTATCCAGAAGAGGCTCAGTTGGGTGTGAATTTAATCATGGACATATTCTGCGCAGCTGTTTAATTTAGGGTGGTGCTTTTCTGTGGCATGGAGAGAGAGATATCTGATCATGTGGTGTTGAGGGACTTGGTTTCAGCAAGAAAAAATGCAGTAGCCCTCTCCACGAGCAATGGATGTAATCCATCCAATCACAGCCATGTAATCAAGGTTTTCCTGGTCTCAGTGCTCACCTGGGCCAGTCTGAACACCCACTCATGGTCCCCATCCCTCCTGTTGGGGGAAGGCAGGGGGTCTAACAGGGAGCATTCACATTACAGAGGAAGAATTTGCCTCTGAGGAACACTGAAATTTTGTGCTCTATAGTGATAGTAGGTTTTGTTTCTGTTCATTCGTATTACATCCAGAAATCTAAAAGCTCTCTTCTTTTTATTATCCGTGCATCTTATTTTAGAATGAAAGAAGCATTTTTAATGACAAAGACAAGAGCACTTCTTTGCATCTATGAAAAGTCAAAGATATTCTTATGTGAATAGAATATTTTTTTCCTTTCAGTTTCTTATTGTGTACATCACTGTTTATTTTTAATCTGCCATGACATTTGATGATTATGACTAACAACAAATAATTATTTTTAGTACAGGCAATTATCTGTGTGACAGCTTCAATGATAATCCTCTTTTCTTATCTTAAATACAGCTAAAGCTTTGCTATGCTCTGAATTTGGCTGTTCGGATTTCTTCCTTTCTACCTATGTAATGTTAAATGAGCTGCATTTAAAAATACATCTATAAGTACGATGTAGTGAAGAGAATTGTAATTATGCAATTTACTTTAACTGCTTTTAGAACCCAAATCTTCAGTCCTTCATCCAGGAAATAAATATGTGATGCACACTCAAGCTATCCCCTAAGCTATCATTAAAACTATTGAAAGCTTTGTTAAAAAGAGAATTAAAAAATAACTAAAAATCATATGCCTGTGCATCACACAGCCCTATCCAGCCTGTTTTTTCTCAGAAGCTACTGGCAAGACTGTTTGCTGTTAGAGAGAGACAAAGAACCATGTGGGTCTAACAAAGATGCCTATCTTCAATTCAGCTTGAGAAGCAGCTCTCTTGAGCAGTTAATTATTACTTTTTCTTTCTGTAATAAATTCAGATTGCAATCTGTTTTATTCTTCTAGAACAAAAATAAAGTAAAACAAGAGATAGCTAAGCTGTGGGAACAATTACTGCAGCTTGTTTCTTTTTGTCAGGAAGGGTTTAGATGTCGTTCTGTTTGTGAGTCTTGGGTCTCACTCATTAGTCCCTCGCCATCACTAAAATATTCCTTAATTCCCAAATGAAATAATTTTATCTGCAGGCTTTGGTGATTTGATTGTCACTGACTGGATTGAGAAAATAAAAGACATTTAAAATCCTCACACTGGAAAAATCTGTGCCATGTATGGAAATCCAGTTCTGTGGAAATGTTCCGATGGTTGATGTTATCTCCAGCCTCCTCCTCCGCCAGCCCAAGCATTGAAGTGCCAGGCTTATCAGGCAGCATTGTCCTCTTTGTGTGTGCAGTGCTATTACTGCAGGCTGCAGGAAAGAGGCTCCAGCTTTGCCTGGATCTCTGAATGCTGCTGCAATATAAATAATAATATCCAGTAAGTGGAAGAATAATACTGACAAGATAATGATGATATTAGTAGATGGACCAAGTCTTGGTCATTAAGTGTGCGTAATCTCAAATAAGGTTTGCTACTGTCAACAGCTTGTCACGTCCTTGTATTTATTTCCTGCCACTGCAAATAAAGGATCATTCTGATTTATTTAATATGAAAAAAGCAGCAGTTGAATCGAAGTAGACACTCTACAGTGTTTAACCTCTTTTCTCTAATGGCTGTGTAAGTGCAAGCATACTACATGAAGTGATACCTTCATTTGAACAGGACCGAGAGGATGCAAGTGAAAAACTGTTTCTTGTTAAAATTTTGCAAATTTGGAAGGGTCTCAAGTTTCTGTGCTTTCAGTTCACATGTGGATGTTAAAGAGACCCATCATCACATTAATTCAACAATTCAAGTATTCTACAGCCAGCCGTTTGAGTCTTGTGTCAGAACTTTGTGCATCACTACTAATTTCTTCCATTTGTTTTCAAGGACTGGTGTTTAATCACAGTGATTCAGTATCTTCATGAGTATCACAAGGTACAGCACTAATTGCACCAGCAATTATGGTGAAGTTTATTCTTAGTGCCGTTCATCCAGAAGTATTATATATAATTAATCTAATTTTGACTGAGACGCATAGACCTATGTTGATGCTTACTGTTAAAAAGTCTTGTTGAATGCACCAGAGGCAATGTTTAGGATCATAGAGCCAATGCAGTTACAATAATCCAGGTTTGACAGCTGAGGGAACTGACAGCCAGTGCCAGCACTGGCCCATCAGATGGATCCCAGGAACGTTTCTTCTTCCTTGGACTGGGCTGTTTCCTCTGAGCAGCACACACAGTCTTGGGAGAACACATCCTGGGTTCATCCCTGCATGGAATCTGGTTTTCCACTTAGAGCATCCAAGTGTAAACTGTTCTTGCTGCTGCCTCCTGTCTTACATTCTTGCCAGGGGAACTTGTGATGGGGTGTAATTTTCTGCATGGCATCTCTGGTAAAACACTTCAGTCATGATTAGCACGTATTTTTGCGTGTATAGCCAACTACTGAGGAAATCTGGACATCCTTCCTCCCTCAAATTTAGTGATTATTAACTGGTTTTAACTCGTTTACTTAAAACTAATGTAGGCTGTTGTTTTTGTGGACAGAAATTGGATAGTCAGTGTCTCTGATGGAGCATTTTCAGAACATGAAATTATGACTCTTGGGCGCTACTACGGTGTGAGAGATGACAGTCAGATAGACCTCCACCTCCTCCTTGCAGTGGCTCAAGAAAAACTAAAGAAAAATAGCTTTGAATATTTTGAACAACTGACTACAGTGTTTATGTACAACGACCGAGAAAAGTAAGTTTCCTCTCTTTATCCTTTGGAAGTTCTTCTTGTAAACCTACCTACGTTCTGTTTGTTGCTGTGCAAATGGTATATTGTGGCCAAAGGTATTATTTTTAATATTAAGTCTCTCTCAGCACTAGGCAGTAGACAAGAACAGCTCTTTTTCCTTTTCTTCATTTTACGTGTGGGCTTTTTATTAGAGATGCTGTGCTGAACATTCTGTGACATCAGATACCTGCTCAGGGGCAAAACACAGGGTTTTAAATCAAAGAGGAAAAATAATGATTTAAGGGAAAAAAATAAAGGATTTAGATTCTTTACGTGACTCATTTGCCCTTTTTGTTCTCTGATGTCACAGATAAAGAATCACAGAGAATCACTAAGGACCTCAGAATGAGGGAGAAAGGCCGTGATGTGGCCTTCAAGTTTCTTGGC
The DNA here is from genome assembly GCA_013400975.1 of Atrichornis clamosus. Taxonomy (NCBI): domain Eukaryota; kingdom Metazoa; phylum Chordata; class Aves; order Passeriformes; family Menuridae; genus Atrichornis; species Atrichornis clamosus. Next base: position 104,442 of record WBMZ01013129.1, on the reverse strand, counting down.
TTTGTAATAGAAAAATTTCATAAAACCTTGTTTTCATTTCCTCTATCCCAATGTTCCTCACGTGTTTTCCTATTCATAGAAACATTCACTTGAAGTAAACCTGGAAAATCCCTAATATATGTTTCTACCCCTCTCTTTCTGATGTGCAGATGTGGAATGCTGCCCTATGAGATGTGCAGGACTATTTGCAAGTCCTTTAAGGTGCCACTTCCTGATGACATTCTGGAAACTGTACTGACCAGGTAACTTAGGGGCAGATAGTATGACGTGTATGCATGGCTGCAAATCAATGCTAAATATCTACTGCAGACACAAACCTTCAGAATTTGTCATTTATATCGTATGAATCATTTAATGATGCAGATTTTGTCCCTATACGCATGCAGACTTTCCTATTTATAGAATATTTATAATCAACTGAGACGCATCCATCTTAGCAGCTTCTCTTCATTTTGTCTGGCACAGTAAATCATCTGGGGTTTGGCAGAATTCTGTGGAATTAGTCTTTTAGGAATCAGTTCCTGATACTTACCATTTTCCATGAGATTCACTTTAGTTGTTCCTGTGCATAGACGTAAGGTAAAAACAATCATCTTATGAAAGCACATTGTGTGAGTTTCAAGAAACACAACCAAGATGAATACCATGAAATATCCTTATCAAAGAGACAGCATCAGTAGTAAATTAAATTGGTTTGCTGCTCCTATTAATCTCATCTGAAACATATTTTAGTGTAATTTTTAAAAAGGAAAAGGAGTGTTGTCATGGCTTTTGTACTTTTCCATAGCACATTTAACTGTTTTGAGACAAATTGCTTGGCTAGCTGTGTGATTGGGAATAGAAGTGAAAAGAATTAGTATTCAGTGCCCTTGTATTAAAGACTAGAGTTCAGAGTAAGCTGTAGTGCTTTGAACACTTATGTCTTGTTGAATTTATGTTTTCCTGGCCAGATTTTCTGGTGATGGGTTTGAATGTATACTTACTGGTTTCTTCTTTCCCTTGTGGGAAATCCTTTAATGTTTTGTCTGTGCCTTCATAATGTGTTAAAGACAGGAACAAGTCTTGTCTTTTGTCATGTTTAGATGCTTTCAGGTAGATACACTTCTTGATTTCAGGAGGAGTTGCAAACTGAGTATCTGGGTTTATCAAATAACGAAGAGACCCTTGTCAGGCAGAAGTGTGGAATCCATTTTAATAAAGCTTCTTCATACTGCAAGCAAGAATTCCTACTGCAGTCAAAACCAACAAGACTGCTTTAAGAAGCCTAAGGGGATATTTTTCACAGAGCCCCCATTTCCAGGCCAGAAATATTCAGAGTAGTGCCCTGCAGTAGCCAGAGAGACAAATTGGGCAATATATTTGCTGTTCTTTTCTGACACTGAGTTGTAAGCATTAGTCATCAGAAACATGTCTGAATTTTAACAGTAATCTAAAACTGATCCCACCAAGCTGCCCAACACAATTGTTGAAGGACAATTGACATTTCATATTAGACAAGGGCTTCTTATAGATTCTACTTCTTAGGGGCTGAACTTGAATGGAGGCACGACAATGGGCTGGAAGTTTTCCTTTGTGTACTAACTCAGTTCTGATGAGGAACAGACAAGCCTGACACATCATGGGCTCTAGGGACATGTTTATTGTTTGTGAATTTATACCAGGGAAAGCTTTTGTGCCCTGAACCTCTCCTCTCCTAAAGAGTCTGTGTGTAGGCAGTTAAAAAGAAAACGCCCAATACACTATAATAAGAATTAGAGATAAGCTTAGAAGCCAGGGAGGAGATGAAGGGCTGGATTTCACCCAGCTTTAGTCAGGTACCCCCAGGCATCTGGATGAGGCTTCAGCCACTGTAGGTTCTTTCTGTAGGTGATGGAGCAGGAGAGAGTTATCTCCTACATTTCTAAATTACCATCCATTTGCCTTAGTTTCTAAAGGGGCTGAGGCCAGCCTGTGTTACAGATTTCTGCATGAGAAAGGTAAATGATGTGAGTCTGGGCCTCAGAAATCAGTGTGGGAAGTGCTTCATTTGGCAGAGAGCCTTGTGTAAGGCACTTCTCAGTTACAGCAGCATCTGCTTCAAAGGTGGCAGTTTAGGTGGTGTCACAGCACTGCAGGTAATGAGAAAGATTGTCACATTCTTAATAATGTGTGTACTTGGCACTGCTTGGGAAGTTTATTGTTTTATAGGGGTGCAGAGTCAGGAAAATATGTTTTTGAAGGCTATTTAATAGGTCTTAATTTCCAGTAGTCTGTAAATCAAAGAGTTGAGTTGGCTCAATGAGATTTAGACTTTCCCTGTCCTTCTGCTTCTTGTAGTTTTCTTCAACACTGAAGAATCATGAAAGAGACAGGTTTATTGTTCATGAAGAACAATCTCATTCCTGGGGAGTTTGCAACTCAGTGTGGGCAAGTTTTGTCAACAGTATTCTTTCCCTGTTTCTTTCTTTTAATTTTGCATCCACTGATATTTCTGAAGCAAGTAGTGGTGGTGATCCTACTCTGTGTATCTGTATTTATGAAGGAAGAAAGTGGTACAATAAAAGTTGTTGGATTGATTCCCACAAAAGCAGTATATATAACTAATGCACTAGCTGGACCCTATTCAGCTATAAAATGATGCTGGACAATGTGATCAGATAATAGTTGAAGGCTGAAGCTCTATGTTTATTCAGCTTTGCTATTTGAGATTAGGTGGCAAAGACTTTCTCCAGGACTTAATGACTCTATTTTTCCATTTTGAAAGGTAGTACTCTTAAAGTATTTATTATTTACATTTGTAAATTATACTGCAATGATCTGTGATTTATTAAAAGCATGGGATGGGATTAGAAATTACTGTCTAATCTTGTAGTCACTTCCAAATGACCCAAGACTTTACTTACTGTACCCAAAGACCACTCAGTTGCCACAGAGTGCAGGGAGAATTAGCACAAAAACTGTGGTTTCATAAGACCTTTTCATATTGTCTTTCTAGTGTAACTTTATATTTATAATGGTGGGATGGTGAAACAGTAGGATTTAGGTACCCACAATGTGAACGTTTTTCCAGTTTACCTAAGATGGCCTCTTAAAAAGTATTTCCTTTCTCCGTCAGCATTTTCTCACTTAGTTTTTTAATCACAGAACAATACAGACTTTTAATCACAATGTATTAAGCAATGCAGATGGTACACAGTTGTTTCTGCCAGAAAACTACAGTAGTCATTATAAACATCTCTTTAAATTTATGCAGGCATAATGAACAATTACAGTTTGTTTAATAAATAAATTTTGCCAAAGTGCTTAAGTAATGAATTTAGGGGTTTTTTTCTGTTACTTTTATTTACTGCAATGCTAAATTTATGCTAACAAGGACTTAAAAAGAAGCAGTCCTTTCCCAGAGGATATATAAACAGCTGGCAGATAAGGAAAGAAAAAACTGAGAGAAGAAAGAATGGATGACAAATTTACAAGCATTACGTGTTGATTATTCTGCATTAATTTGGTTAATTGTAGGTCCCTATTTTTTTAAAATATGTTTTAAAATTTATGTTAAAAGCAGCTGTGTAGTTTTTCTCCTCTCTACACTGCCTGGGTGAGTCTCTTGCACTCTGAAGAGGGCTCATTTTTTTGGAAAGGTGAATCTCTTGTGCCTTGGGTAGCAGTGCCTGATGTCAGGGGGCCTCCTACATGGTCATCCCAGTTCTCAAATCACTTACAGGCCAGGCCAGGCCACTCCTGCCTGCCCAGTTTTCCTTTGGATTGTGGCTGTGTTACAATTCTTTTGCCTAGTTTCCTACCTGTAATGTTTTCTTAGGGATGACCTTTTTTCTTTCAGGAAGCAAACCCTCTTTGCCTGCTACAGCAAGTGTCCAGTAGCAGGAGTGGAAATGATCACAAGATCTTTCTCCTGCACTCTGTCTTCTTGTTACCTTTGATGCTTGAGGCTCCCTATGCCACTTGTGATTAAAAGGCTCTCTAGCATTCATATCTGGATCCCTTAAACCAAATGATTCCTGTTACTCAGTTTGCTGATGAGCTGATAGTACAATTAATGGTTTTACAAGACATGCATAAATGTGTTATAAATTAGCAAAAACAAGATTGTAGCCATTAAATATTTCATACTGATAGGCTGCATCGACTTGTGCTTGTTAAATCTCTTCATGTGAGCAGTTTATGACAATTGAGGTGTACACCTGTGACAATTTAGTCCCTGTACAACTGTGTTGTGCAGAGGCTGTCAAACACGCTGAAGAATCCCAACATTTTCTCTAAGGTTAAAGCAGCATGATGCTTCTGCTCTGTTATTATCAGATGAACTTCTTAATAAATGTTGTTTGAAACAAAGAAATTAAGAAAACTCAGCAAGTACATTAAATTTTCACATAAATATTTGGGTTACAGGTTTCTCGATCAGAAAGAAAAAAATATTAGTAACCTTTACTAACCAAAGCATCCTCAGGAACGACCATAATGTGATTTAACCAGATTTTTCACATATCTGGAGTATTTAATGATGAATGTATTTTTAGAAGAAGAAATGTGCAATTTTTTCTGTAACGTCAAAGAAAACAAAAAGCTCTGCAAACTATGATAGTGATGGAGGAGTGACTTTCATAGTCTAAAATCCCATGCATTGGTGCAGTAACAGGGCAAAACTGAAGAGAAACATATTTTAAAGCTATCTTTGTTGCATCTTATTGATAAGACAAATCTAATTTCCTTTCCTGAAGAGCACTGTCTGTCTCAGTATTATTAACTCCAGCCACTGAAATGTATGACATCTCTGTCCTAATAATGCACAAATTGATAACATCTCCTCAGTCCATCTGGACGCTCTGTGCCAAATCTCCCTAGTGTGTGCTTTTAGTGGATTGATACAATAAGTCACAGCAGTAAAACGATCTAAAGAGTTGAATTTTTTTTTAATTTCTGGATTATTCTAGAGTAATATTTTAAGTTGCTTTCTGTAGCTATTTAAATATGGAATTTAGGAATCCCATTTCCTGTGACCGTGGCAAAACCTTTGGTTATAATTAATTTGAAGCCCATGTTGTCATCTCAGCTCACCCATGCTCTCAGATAAAAGGACTTTCCTCCTTGTTAATGTTTGTCAAAAGCAGAAGCAATGCTTTCCTCCACTTTACTGCCTTGACAGAAATTTTAAGTAGTTACACATCTGGACTTGTTTTTTCTTTAAAAATCCATCTTATGCAGGTTAGCATCTTGGGGGTGGAATTAATCTTCTGACTTTTCACAATGAGCAAAATGTAACTACATAATAGTAAAAGAAAAAATAATTTGTTATGATAGTTCTGAAATTCCAATCTGTGTGCCATTGTTTTTCTGAGAGATATAAGCTTCTGATACATACTTCTAATGCAAAACTCCTTTCTTTTCCCTATTGCTACTTGGAAAAAACAAAACAAAGCCCTGACACTAAAACCCCCCTGGAAGTGGGAATGGTAATTCTCTTGTATATTGGATATATTCCCCAAAAGTAAGTCTTTATGGAAGCGCTGACTTGCGTGTGAACTATGATAAAGAAGCAAGCTGTCATAGGAGGGTTTCTCATGGCAGTGTTTCAGGCTCCATTTAATACTAGTAGCAGTAGCATTCTTTTCTGACTTTGCTTTTATCTTCAGCATAACTCACTGTACTTAACATTCCAGTTTATCGCTGCCATCTCTGTTGATGGCTCTCAGTATATTTTATTATTATCTCTCCTGCTGACTATGTAATGAAAGGTGTGGGGGGGAGGAGAAGGAAAGGGTGAGTTGCAGTTTATTGGAGTTTATTTTTGTCAGCAGATCTGTTTCTCCTCTGGTATTGTTTTCCAAGTTCATGATGTAAATTCTCCCTTAAAGCGCCTTCATGCTTAATTTTTATCAGAACCCTCTGCAGCAACTGAAGGGGTTTGATGCCCATGTTTTGTGCACTGCTCTTTCATTAAGGACAAGGGAAGATGATTTTCTGCAGTGCTTGTTTCATGGACATGAACTGGCTCCTGTGCAGTAGTGTTTGTCTCACCAGAGGGCAGGGCAGAATTGTTTGACCTGATGCCTGCTACCACATGACAGGTGTTGAGCCTTGCTGGGTGTACACGTCTGTCCGTGTACCCCAGTGGAGCACAGACACTTCCAGGGTGTGCTTTTGTGCCCAAACTGGGTCCCTTTTGCAGGTGGGTGTTGTTGGGTGAGACAGGTGTCATTCAGAAGCTGCCAGTGCTGTATTTATTGCAGAGCAGTCGAGCTGTTCATTGCAAGGATGTTTGAAGCTCCAGCTTGAAGGCACCTTTCAACATTTGACTGGTGAAGAACAGTGATTCCCAAGTGCCTGAATCACCTCAGTGTTTTGCTGAATTGAGGACTTTTATTTCTGAAGCTGTTTCATCCAAATCAGTGGCAGAAGGATGATGTGGTTTGTAAATCTGTTCCCATGGGGCTTATTAGTGCAGGGTAAGGATTTTAGAAATTTGAGGGAGGGAAATAGCATTTTCCACATGTACCTGTAGATCTTAGCTGGCAGCATATATATCTTCATGCATTTAGAAGACAGTCACAACTGAAAAAAAAATATATATTTATCCACAGAAATAAATAACAGTCCCATAAACCTATTACCAAATGATTTTAAAATCTGGCTATTATTTGATACGTTAGAGAGCTGTGTGTTTGTCAATTGCAAATTGATCCCAAGGTGTGTGCAAACAGAATTCTTGAAGTATTGCTTATTTTCAGGAAATTATTTTAGGAGTCATAATAAAGCAGGCCAGTTGTGTTACAGCACAGGTCTCTCGTATCATTCTGTTTCTTTCCTGCACAAAGGAAAAATACACTGATCATCCCAACTCTATGTTTGTCACAGGCTGTGGGATCCATGTTGGAAAAGGTTGGACAGGGCTTCAACACTGAAGTGAAAATAGTTGAAATGAAATAAACCTTAAAGAAGTGAAATTCTGCTATGAGACAATAATAAGGTGTAAGAATGTGGAAAAGAATGTATAATGTAGAAGTTCTTGATATTTTGTACTGTTTTTTCATTCTTGCCAATGTTTGAGAATAAAGGAGTGTAATAATTATTGTCCAAAAGGTAATGATTAATATACTGTAGATAACATGATATAACTTTGTTAAAAATTCCCTTTAACCTTGAGTCATCTTATGGATATTCTGCTTAGGTTTGAAGATGACCATAAGCAAGTAGACTATAAAAACTTTGTGCATGGACTGAACTGGAGAGAGAATCAAATCCGTTCTTTTACGACAGGAAAGGATCCACCCAAGGTAAAACCAGTGTATCAATATGATTTCTGCAACTTTAACAGGAATGTTTTCGCCAATAGACATGACAGCATTTTTTTCATATTTGCCTATTTGTGCCTCTTTCCTTCAAGTAATTTTTTTTTTCTGGGAGATTTAGGATGAAGCAGAGAAGTCAGACAGGGTTGAGGAGGTGCCTAATAGGTATCACATCTCTGGGACATTTTACAGAAGAAAAAAAATAAGAGAAGGGGAAACAGTTGTATTTGTCCATGGACAGTGGGTACGAATACTGCTTCCCCCACAAATAGCATTGTCACATGTCAAATGATCTGTTCACTTGCTGAAACAGTCAGAAAATACCTTAAGCTCCACTGACACAAATGCAGAAAACAGCTCTGCATTTTGTGTAACTCCACAGAAACCTGTACCTAACACACCACATCTCTGGTGGGTGTACACTGAGAGAAGAACTGTTGGAGCAACTTTGTATATCTCCTGCCTGCTACTTAGGGTAAATAAAAATGCAGTATCAACAAACTGCAGAGATTAATTTCATCTTGCCATCTTGTGCTGAGTGGAACGTTTTGAAATAGATGGTCCATAAGGCAATTATGCTGAATTTTAAATACTTTGTAGCAGAAAAATCCGAAGCTCTTCTGCCAACACATCATTTTGCTGTTCTGGCCTAGCCAATGTATTGTACAGAATGTGTGTGACTGTATTGAGACCGTTTAGAAATACAGCATTCCTTTCAAGGCAGGTTCAATCGTGACACAGTTTAAACCAGCATTCCTCAAGCACTGTGCTCCTGACTCCTCACTCCTGCCTGATTTACCAGGATTTCCTTCTGTAGCATCCCAGAGTGGTGGTGGTGTCCAACCAGGGCCTGGTGCTGCTGGTTTGCTCTGCTTTCCATGGTGGTTTGTTTTTCACTTTGTCAGTGTGAAGAATTTTTCAGTCTTGTACAGATAAAATCAAAGCCTTCCACATGTTTTATACAGCATGTTTATACAGCAGTCCTGTGGATCAACACTCGCAATAGGTTTTATTCAGGGGGGATTCTTTGTTTTTACAGAATAATTCTGTGCTTAAGCTATAACTCAATATTTAATATTTAATATTTTAAGAGAGAGCTAAGTACAAAAGGGAAAAAAATCAGAAACAGGAGAGGATTTAAATCTTGTTCAGCTTTAGAATTGAATTGTCATTCTGCACATGACTTACCAAGAATTAATAGCAGTATTTTGAGGCTATGGTACCTGTATTTGACAGACAGATTTCAGCAGCAGAGTTGTGCTTGTGTAGCTGGCTTTCATTTTCTTCCTTCTCTCTATCTTGTTATTTTGTATGATTTTTGGTGTTGAGGCATAGATGACTTTCAAGAACTTTAAGTATAAGCTTTTTAATGAAGAAAATTTAGCATTTAATTTTAAAATGTCTGCAAAAGGGCTAATGATAGAAAATATTCATAATAAAATATTTTGCAACATTGATAAGGATGTGCATGTAGTTAATCTTTTAAGAGGATGTGCTATATAAAGACCCAATTTTTCACAGATTTGTCTGTGGAATTGAAGCAGCTCATTCAATCTTATGTTGACTAGCTTTTAATTATTCTTGTTTTCGTTATTATATACTAAGATACTCTCTGGGTTACTAATTTCAGAAGGAAGATATCTGGAACCAACTACCACGATCCCCTCCTGTGATAGGGATCAAATACCCTCCTCTTCTGGATGAGCTGTTTGGCAAAGAAGAATAATCTCATCTGTGCAAGGCACTGATTTAAGATTAGTGAAGATTATTTAGACAGATACTGAAAACATTTCTTGTAAGACCAGAAAAAATCAGATATAGGTTTTACTGCATTTAATTTCGTGTTCCAACAGAGATGTATACTTGTGTGTTTTTGGAACTCTTTCTAAATCAACAGCACTCTGTCATACAAACATAATTAAAACTATATCCTCTAATCTTTGTGTCTGGTTATATGGAGAATTTGCAAGTATTGAGAAATCTTTGAGTCAAACAGAGCAAAATCTGACTGACTCTGCTTTGTTCTGCAAACAAATATTGTTGGATGACCTCTTAAGATTCGGTTGGACTGTGTTAGCGCAATAATGCAATTCCATTCAAATTTCCTCCCTTGCTCTTCAGTTTATATCTGTGGTTTTGCTCTATCCCCGTGGTGATGCTCCAGTGCTGTTTGTGTCAAAGTTGGTTATTTTGTGGAGGAAATGCTAGCAAGGTTTTTGCACAGTGTAAAGCTGCTCTGCTCTCAGAGCCCATACCCTTCCAAAGTAGAAGCAAATGTTTTGCAGGCACAGAAGCTGTCAGTTCTTGCTTTTTGTTTTAAATGTGACTCAGGTGAGTAACCACCCAGGTTTACTTGGGTGGGACATGTATGAAGAGAAGAGGTTTCAGTAGGATTTCAATGTGCAGCAGAACTTTGAAATTTGATTGACGCCTTCTCTTTCTCCATGGCTAAATGGAGTTCCTGTTAGCAATTTTGTATCTTTTTAAGCCTATGCCAGCTCAAAGCCATGATTAGATGGATGTACTTCATGCTTTTGTGCGAGGAGTAATTATCCCCGTTTAAAGAATGGAAGAGCTGAGGTGAAGGTGGAGCTGACTCATCCACACAATTCCACGGGGGAAGGGGAAGAGGTGTGAGCCAGCGCACCTCTGCTGGTGCCTGGGAAGATTGAAAACCTGCATTTTCTGTAATCTGAAATTACAGTTTGGGCAGGAATCGTTTCATTTAGAAAGATGAGAATTCAATACATCAAGGTCCCCTAACTGAGGGAGAGACAATAGTAATTTTTTGGAAACTTGGGGATCCCTCTTAGAACTATGATTCCATTTAGAAATACCTTCCTGCACTTTTGCATGATAATGTGAATGAAATTTTTATTCTTTTTCCACCAAAAGGCAAAATATGAAGCATTTTGCAACTCTTTACATATTTTGCAGCGAAAAAGGTCTTGAAACAAGGCCTAATTGTTGCTGCTGCTGAGGAGGGAGTAGCAATAAAATGGGCATGGAATTGTGTCCAGGGGGTCAAAAAGAAAAAGGCGAAAACTTAAAGTGCTTCAAGTTGTAGACAAGATCACAAATTGCTTTTTGATCCAAAAAAGGAAAAGGATTCCTTACATGACAAGAAAAATATCTGACCACAGGGACAGTTTCAGGAGCTGAAACAACAATTTGGGTTTGAAGCTATTTTGCTGAAAGCTGAATATTTTTATAATATGCCACCAAGATTGAGCTTGACATTAAATGAATGCAGTTTCCCTTGTAAATTTTTAATGTTCCCAACACTTCAGAAGGATTTGTTTCAGTTGTGGAAATCTTGTACAGCTGAGGATTTCCAAGAAAAGGTGACTTTGAACATTTAGAACCTCCCAAGTAGCTTTTAGAAAAGACAAATTCACTTTAGTTTGTTTTCTTTTATGTGTATGAGACAAGAGGAGCCTTTTTAAAGAAAAAGTAGTTCTAGAAATATATTTTTTTATAATTTTGTATGGAACCATGTGCATATATCTAGTCAATCATGGTCTGGTCTGGTCTGGTCGTGGTCAAGAAGGGTGACTGCAAACAGGAACCAGTGCAGAGAAGAGCTGGAAAAGTGGCCAAGAGAATGGAGATAAGAAAGGTGACTAAAGGTGACTAAAGGAACATGACTTATTTAGTGAAATAAAATGAAGGCTCAGAGACAATATCACTGCTCTCTGTAAATACATTGTTGCCAGGTGAGGAGAATGATCTGCTTCAGGTAAGAACATTGGTAGTCTTAAGGAAAATATGGGTATAATTTGCCATGAATAAGTTACAGCTGGAAAACAAAAGGCGGTTTCTCACTTCTGAAACAAAGAGGGTCTCAAGCAGCCTTCCAAGACAAAAGTATTCAGTTTTAAGGTTGAGATGGGTCCTCTGATGATGGTAATTTTAAGATGGTTATTAATACCATTCTGAATTATTAGTCTCACTCCTGGTTTTCTCTTTTTCACATGCATCTTGCATAACCATGACAAACACAAAACAATCTCCTAGGAGAGGGCAGACAGGCCCTGAAAAATATTTTCATTGCTTGTCACTGTGCTCACAGTGTGTCATACACTGTGGCCTGACATGTTATAAACACTTTTCACCAGGTTTTCTCTCTTACAGGCAGCAGTGCTTCCAGAATGGAAAGCCCTGGCCAATGAGCAGTCCAATAATCCTCTTTGTGTAATGTGACTTACAGCATATGCTGCCCAGAATATTTCAACCTCTCCTCTAATCCTGCCACCAGCTTCTTCTCTCTTTTCACATTGCTGATGAGGGGCCTGAATGAAGACAATACCACAGGATTATGTTTCAAGATGGCAGGAGGCCACAGCTTGAAAGCACGCATGGCATAGAGGGGAAGGCAGCCCCCACAGTTGCCATTAATCTCAGCCCTGCATCTCTGTAGGGCAGCCAAAGGTATCTCCTTTCCACAAGTATCTGTGCTGTCCCGGCCGGAGCCCAGGGATTCAGGTTACAGCTCCCCACCTCACTGCCGGGCTCTGCTGCGTGTTCAGTGTTAATGTTTGCTTCCTCAGCTTGGCATTTGAGAAGAAGAGGCTGCAGGTTCTCTGGAATTGCTGCTGCTGCAAGGAGAGGGCTGCAGATGGGTTGGCTCAGAGTGCCTGGGCTGTCAGCGGCAGATGGGCCCCTCGGACATGGGCAGCCAGAGGCAGCCATGCACATATCCCTGTGGGCAAAACATGGAACTTCCTCACCAGGCAATATTTTCCTGTGTTCTGCTCGTCATACAGGCAGCTACTCTAATTTTCTAGACAGAACCATTTGCACCAACATCAGGCAGATGTTCATCTGTGTAAATGAAGGGGTGAAAGTCCTTGTGCATTTGTTCCTCGTGTGCTGACGTGAGTTCATCCTACTCATGGCAGAAAAGCTCTTCGCAGATAAAGTCTGGGCTCAGTTGACTCCTACATCTGCTCTCTCTGTTCTGTCCTTTTAGCCCAGGAGACATTGCTGCCTCCCAAAGGAAAACTTTCTGTGGGAAAACTGCGGGGATCTTAATTCCACAATAACCAAAATACTGGATGTTTTCAGTTGCTTGACTGCATTCAGAGAACCGCCGTCCATGTATCATTAGCAGTAATTCACCAGGCACGTGGTTGCTGGGCCCTTCTAAGTGTTCCTATGGTTTGAGACATGGAACTAATAGAAGAATTTTCCAGTTTTTAACATTTTGTAGTGTTTTCAGTGACATGGAGAGCAGCATTAGTTCTTTAAGCAATAATGTCCTGTACCCTCAGTAAATTATCTATTCCATATTTACTTACAGCATTTCTTCTTCTTCAAGGTTGCTTGACCATCAAGCCCCAGTACAATGAGAAAGACAAAACTGCAGCTTGTTTGTGAAGTTACAGTATCAGGAGGAAAAAAGTACCACAATCTGAACTCAGTCAGATTTTAAAAATTACTTTTTGGTTTTAGAGGGCAGTATAGGTAACATTTGAGAGAAAACTATCTGGAAAGAAGACTTTTAAAAGTTACTGTTTCCTCTAAATTAATTTCTTCTTGTAGTTTGTTTAGGGTGGTGACTCAGGCCCAGTCAGAAGCAGCACTCCTGGTTTAGGCAATGGTCAGACAAGCCAGATAGAGGTGTGGGGGGGAGGTCCATGTGCTTGCCAGTTTCCAGTGTAAAGTTTAGAACTAGGAAGCATAACCAAGATGAGGAAGTTGATGTAGCTATAATATATTAAGGTTATGGATTGACTGAATGGACTCTTTCTCTGCACAGTTGCTCATTTCTGAATCATCTGGAAGTTTCTTCTGGTATGTACTACACACATAAACGAGCTATCCTCATCTGCCCTTCACCCCAGCCATCTGTCCTCTCTGCTCTCCTCTTTCATCGGGATAGTTTCACGTTTAGAACTACAAACAAAGAGAAGTAAAGGAGCTGATTCACAAACTTACCTGAAATTCAATGCAGATCCCTGGCAAGCAGCATGATGGGATGATCTGTAACAGCACAAAATTCACTGCATCACCTGACAGTACTTGAGAGAGCTCCCACTTCCAAAGGCAAATCTGTCAGAAGAATGGCATTGCCTTGAAAAACAAGAGCAAGAATTTCTGCAGAGCTGCTGTGCTGTGGGTGGGACACAGCCTCCACATTGGAATGAGGTTTATGGTGTCCCTGGCCTTCAGATGTCTGCAGTGCAGGTGTCTGCCCCTGCACCAGCTCCCTGAACCCCTTACTGCCAATGGAAAGGCCGTCGGCACCTCTAGGGAATGACCAGCCCATGGGAATATCTAGACAAGGCCTGTTATCCCTGCCCATCCCTCTGCACTGACTGTGCAGGGATTTGAAACAACCAGCCAAACGTAGATCTTTGCATTGCTGTTGGGGGAGAGGAATCCCACCCTTGGAGACCCCCAGCGTTGTGAGAGGAGCGCTGAGGCCAAGCTCGGTGACCTCGGCTGCTCCACACGTGCGCTGCTGCTTGTGGCTGATGTGTAGGAAGGGCTGGGCTGCAGCCAGCTGTGGGTAGTCTGGGTTGAGCTGGGTAGACTGGGCAGAGGAGACCATGAGTCCATGCAGAACACGCACAGGATCCCTCTCATGGAATCTTCTGGAGCTCAGGCTGAGCAGATTTCAGGGCCGTGCTTAGCGGGTGGACCTGACTGTGCTTGAGCTTGACTGTGGCCAGTGGGTCTTGCTCAAACTTCACACCAGCTGGGTAAACAGCAATATCTGGGTTGATTTAAATGGAACTACAATTTCTTTTGTTAGAACTGTCTGAGAATTGAATTTGGCAAAGTATTTAAGTGTGGGCATAGGGCTGTCCCATTTGTTCAAAGCCACTCGAGTGTGTGCAGGCAGATCACTAAAATCTGTCAAACAAAGCACTGCTGGAAATGCTTTCCTGAAAAAAAGAAGAATCCCTAATTTGAGGCATTTAGGAATTAAATCGTTGTAATAAAAAAACCCCCCAAAACCATATGAGAGGGTAGCAGTGAAAGGAGGTGGTATAGAATTGTCTGTACATATTTATAGGCTATATATTGTGTTTTGTTATTGTAATTCTTCTACAGTATAAGCTAGCAATTAGCAATTAAATTCCCATTATGGGATCATGTTGGTAATTGAGATAAACTGTAAGTGTGTAACTGTTTTGAACCTTTCTTTTAACTAACCCAAATACTGTAGTAGCTATATAATTTAGAGATAATATCCCCATTAGTAGAGTTTATGACTCAATAAACAGCTCCTACAAGTTCATAAAGGCAAAAACTGTAAACACCAGGACTATTAATGCAATAGAAATTCTGTGCCTCCCTCTTTTCTTGGTGGTCTAGATAGTGCAAAGGGAAATGCTATCTCAGAAAAAAAACCTCCAACATTTATTTTGGCTATATAAATATAAATGAATTGCCTTAAAACCCATCTGGAAATTTCCTCTCCTCCCCATGTCCCAGGTGGTCTGGCAACAGTGATGCATTCTGCTTTTGACTGCAGGCAAGGGCAGGATCTCCCGTTGGAAATCATTTACATGAAGGGATTGCATGTTAAAGTCTGGTGGAATCCTCACGCTGCCTCTCCCTCAGGAGAAATAGGAACAAAATCTTCTCTAGAGTTGGGTTTCAGTGTACTTTTCTATTATTATTATTATAATATTTATTGTTGTTTTAAAGGAAAATCCTCACTGAAGTGCCTGAAGTCCACAGTTTTTGAACCTCTCTTCTGCTGGCGTTTTTTTGACAGCTAAATGAATTTTAGGGAAGTGTGTCTGCTCGCCTGGAAATTAATGCAAGCAGAGCTTTTGTATCTCAAGCCTCTTTCCATTTGGGGCTGAGGGCAGTGATTAATTATGCTATTTTTGACAAAAAATGAATACTTTTCTTTGTCCAAAAGAACTTTATTTTGCAGCATGGTAGGGCGTTGTTCTGCTTAGCAAATCCTTGTGCAATGAACCACCTCTCTCTGGTGTCTTACTTTGCTGCTGAAGAACCCTTCTTCCTGTGTTGTTCAAATCATATTGTTCAAGTTCATCAAAATGCAGGAAGTTTTTTTTCTCTCTCGCCAGCTGGGTTCAAGTGGTTGTGAAAAGCTGGAAGTGCACACAGAGCCACTGCTGCTGTGCTCCCTCTCCCAGCAGGTAACTCATCCCAGGACCAAACACACGGATTTCATCTGTTTTGCCATTGCATCAGGTCTCCTGCTCTTGGCACTTTTGTGCGAGAGTTTGTTTCCAGAGTAAGCATCTCAAGTGACTGCTGGGATTCGTGTCTGTCACCTCGCTGCTGCTGGATTCCTGACCTTTCCGCCTACGAGGGAGTTTGGCTTGCAGGACCCCAGGAACACACAAGGCAGGAACTCAGATATTTTGTTCTGCAGAAGCCGGGCAAGTCCTGAGGAAATGGTCTCTCTTAGGCTTCCTGACATTTCCATTTCACTGGCCTTCCTGAAGATCCAAGTTTCCATAACAATGGTATCAAACAGGGAGGGCACTCCATCGGGAATGTGCCTGCCCACTCCCTCTCACCCCACACATAACACTCTCCAGTAAAGTTTCATGGCCTCGCAGCAGGTTCAGAGATGCCCCGTTTGATTCCCTGTTGGCCCCTTTTGAGTCCCTGTTGCCCCCTTTTGATTCCCGGTTGTCAGGCACGTAATGAAGACAACCCAAAACCCGAAGCAAATCAAATATGCGAATTAGAAAGACTCAGCATCCTAATGAAGCAAAATTCCTTTTTGAAGGCAAACAATCATGAAGGACCTGAGCTGTCACTCCTGACACCCCAACAGTTTCACCATTGTTTTCTGTGAAACAGGGAAACAGAGTTTCCTGTGGGAACAGGGTTTGGCTTTACTTTCTGGGAAAGGGTGATTGCTTTGCTTCATTCCTACCCTTGCACACAAAATCGTCTCAGGGTAGCCCACATGTCTCAGCTGCAGCAGCCAGTTCCCAGGACTGGGACAGATCCTGGTAGATCTCACCTTAAAATTCAGTATTGCAGATATGCAGGTATGGGGGTCTGTGATGGATGCACTCATCCTCTTACCCAAACTAAGGGTGGTTTGGTACGGGCTCAAAGGAGGTAAAGGCCTAAGGCATAACTGGGCTAAGAACTTGTCCAGTTCCAGCCTGTCCTCTGAAAACCCACAAAGGAACAGAGTGACACATTGATGTGACTCATCAGCATCAATGTGTATGAGCTGGGAACACCAGTCCTGCCATCAACACAGGAATAGTGGGTGAGAGAGCTGGGGATGTTCAGCCTGGAGAAGAGATGGCTGAGAGGGGACCTCATCCATGTCCGTCACTGTCTGCAGGGAGGGGTCAGAGCATGGACCAGGCTCTGCTCCGTGGGGCCCAGCAATAGGACAAGAGGAACAGGACTGATGCCCNACAGGCAGGAACTGATGCCCAGGAAGTTCCACCTGAACATGAGGAAGAACTTCTGCACTGTGCAGGGATTGAGCACTGAACAGATTGTCCAGAGGGTGTGGAGTCTCCCTCACTGGAGATATTCCAGAACTATCTGGACACAATCCTGTGCCATGTGCTCTGGGATGGCCCTGCTGGAGCAGGGAGGGTGGACCAGATGAGCCACTGTGGTCCCCTGCAACCTGACCCATTCTGTGATTCTGTGACTTATCTATCAAGGAACAAAGAGAGTTGTGGATGCAAGGAATCTCATGCGTAGCTTTTCCATCTCATGTAATGTGACTGCAAACCAACCACTTTAGTCTATAACTCTGACAGCCTAACTGAGCCTTCTTTGAGCTCTCCCTGCTAGGCAACCTGATCTCCCCTTGAGCTGGGACACCTCTCAAAGTTGCTCCTTGAGGCAGAGAGACCTTTCACACATGGCAGATCTTTGACAAGTGACTGGTATCGCGCGTAACCTTGTATTATGGTAAATTTGATGCTTCTTGGTGACCTTGACTCTGCCTTAGTAGTTTAGGATCATGGTTCAAATGACAATGCAGTACTGTAGCTTGACATCGAACTTTGTTAAGTGGCACTTTTACAACATCGCATTTCAATAAAACCACCAGTGGCTCTGGCTCCCAGCACCTGGTGCGACAAAGGGCCCGGAGGGGCTGTGCTTTGGCTCCTTAGCAAGATGAGAGGCTGGATCCAAGCCTTGTGAAGACAGAAGAGACAGATGGTGGCGCCAGTGCCAGTTCCAACCGGTGTGTAGGGAGGTTTTGCAGGTAATGCTACCGAGACTGCACAGGGATGGGAAAAGGAGTAATTCCTAGCTGTGAGATAATGTTCCTGATGTCATGGAAGTATGCTGATGAATAGGACAGGATCTGATATATTCATGGGGTTGGTGTGGAGGAATGGAGGGGGTTGGTGGAGTAGCAGAGAAATTTTCTTGTGAGAAGAAACTCTGATAAGAAGAGAATGAGTAACTTTGGATTACCCTAAAGTGCACCTTGTTTTAAGCATGTGGATAGGCTATTACTTGAATTATAGAAAACTGGACGTCTCAGACTTTGACTCCATTGTACACAGCTATGACATGCTCCAAAGCCTCCTGAGAAGTTCCTGGTCATTTAGAGAGAGTGGGATTGAGCCCTTCTCTCGGGTTGGAAGCTTGTCCTTTGAAGTCTGCAGGTGACCGTGGGTTCCGTGGGTTGCTCAGGTCCCTGTGTGTATCTCAGGAACCAGTGGAGGACTGTTTCCCCAGAGCAGGCCCAGCAATTGTAGGATTGCCTCCTCACCAAGGAGACATTTCAGCTTTTTGATCATTCTTTTCCCTCCTGGACTGGTCTGCTCAGAGGCACAAACTTACTGCTTTCCCTGGGTGAGAAGCAACCCTCCCTTTTGTTGGGGGTGAGGGCGATTGCATGGTCTTCCTCCTGCTTCATCAGCTGAAGCTTTCAGATACTCTAAGACTGTTTAGCTCTGCCCTGCAAAGTCCCTGGCGAGCTTTTCCTGGCACATGGCACTGGTGGCACACGGAGAGCTGCAGAAAGCACGAATGGCATGAGTATTAACACCCCACAGGCAGGAGGAAGAGCTGCACAACTAATGTGTGGATGTTGATGAATGCTTCCCTCCCCTCATAATCTTTTTATAAAATTGTACCTCTGGTGGCATTTGAGGCATCTCTGGCTCAGTGTGCCAAAGGCCTCTTGTGTTGCAGGAGGTAGACCATAAATCACAGTGCGAGATACATTTTTTTGGATTTAATATTGCTAATTTAATCCATGTTAGTGATGCTGAGCATGCATCAGCTAAAGAAAGCAATCAGTTGACCATCTCTGGGGAGCATTTTCAGAAAGTTTAAGGTCCAAAAGGTGGACTCTAAGTTTGTGAAACAGGAGGTTTTCAGCACAGGTGAGTGGAAATTGTTCTCGGTGTGATGCGGTCTAATGTTGCATCTATCTCAGGAGTATAACTAATAAATAATGTACCATTGTAAACAGATTTTAAAGTATGAAGTCATAGCAGCCTTTCATCTATGTGCCTAAATGTCAAACCATCCTTGAGGGAAATGGTCAATGTCTTTCTGAAGGATAAAAATGTAGGATTCAGCACAAAAACTTTGCCTTGTGCACTTGAGTGGACTACCTCAGTTAAAATCATGGTGGTAAAAAAAAATAGGTGAGTTTATTAAGATAGTAATGGGATTGTTGCCTCTTCCCTCCTCTTGTTTGCATCACTCACTGCTGTGGATGATCTGGTGGAAGGAAAACAGGGACCTCTGAGTCTGCCAGGAAAGAAAGGGTGGGTTGCACCAGGACACGTTGTTTCCAAGAGTCAGTTTTAGCAATGATGAGCAAGAAGGACTGGGAAAGACTGGCTGCACAAAGATGATTACAGTTGGGTGAGTAAGGCTTGCTTTGGCCTCTGGGAACTCAGGGCTACTGCTTCAAGAAAGTCCCATGGCCAAAGATGACTCATGAGACAGCATGTGCTAGAATTGCGGTGATGTAGTAGTGAGGAGGATCAGGAATGGAAAGAGAAAGAGATAATTCATAGTTATTTTAACAATACTGAAACTAAGGGTTTGTCTTTTGTTTTTTTGTTTCCCGGGCCAGCTCCTGAGGTTGCTGTGCTCCCTGAACCTCTGTTCACAGCTGTTGCTCTTCCTTAACTGGAGTAATTTTCAACATAAGGTGAAAGTCAGCATTATGAGTTGGGCACTGGCTGGTGTGACCAAGGAAGGCTCTGCCTCTGCCAGGCTGCACTTGTCATTCAGGTGGCAAAGATTTCAGTCTGCATTTTTTTTTTCTGTTTGCAAGTGTGATGCTGTAATGTTGGCCTGGTGGCAACACTGCTGCACACAGTTGCTAGGGAAACATCTTCAAGTTCATTTTTCTTTGAGTTTTGTCATTCAACTCACAGCACTGCTGTAATTATTCTTTTAAAAATGGGACGTGTGAGCCATGAAGGAGTGCCAGTCACTGATGTAAGAGCTGGCATTGACCAAAGGCTCTGGCTTGAATCTCACCAAGGGTCTCAGGGTCAGCAGAGTGGTTTCTGCAGGTGCTGGAGGGGTGTGGGAAGCAAAACAGCTTCAACACGGATTTGAATAATGTGTTGAGAAACCCCTTCAATTATGCCTGCAGCAATGAGTCAAGTTCAAGCTTATATGGAGTAATTTTCTTGCTAGACTTTGTATTTACATTCCAGTAGCCTTTTCTTCTGACAGTGATGCCCCTTGTCTTGTTAATGAGTCTGCTAATGGTGTATTGGTAGGCTCTGTAATGAAAGAAAATGTGACAGGATTTATTGACACAAGGCTCAAAACTGATCAGAAAATTCTCCTTTAAAGAGGAAAAGAAATGACAAGCCTTTTTCTATTATTCAACTTTGAGTGTCATTAAAATCATGCCTCATCAGCATGCCACAGAGGTGGTGATGGAAGTTGTAAACACAAACCTTTGTAGAAGAAGAGGCCTCTCAAAATGTCTCCCAAACACTTGTATGTCTAAACTCTTCCTCGAAGAGATAATCAGGCACAAAATCACTCACCCCTCTGTAGGGACTGAGCTGGGGACTAATTTTCTGATGGACAATTCTAGGAATTGCTTTGTGAGCAGAGGCAAAGCAGAGATTGTGAAAAAAACAGTTACACTTTTGCCAACATCCCCCTGTAATGCCTCTTTGTCAGCAAAGTTCTGCTTGGATCCTCATTGCCTCTTTGCACAGACACAGCAGGAGCTGGGATGTGACCCACAGATACTGCCTGGAAGTGCATCCAGCGACACTCGGGAAGGGGTCCCGAGCAGTGAGATGAAATGGCACATATCTGAGATCAGCACTGCAACCCCAGGCAAAATCCTGACCCCCTGAAGCCCCAAACAGCAACTTTCCAGTGGGCTTCCTCTTTCCCTTTTTCCTTTTGGGTCTACAGCTCAGGTAACATCATCCCAAGAACTTGCCAGCTGGGCCAAATGGGGTCTTCTGTGGGTTTTGTCTTCCCTGGGGGCCCAGTGTCTTGCACTGGGTGACGATTTGCAGAGAGGGGGCACAAGGGAGGCCCCCACATCTCCCAGGGCCACACAGGAGGGTGACCCACTCTGGGCCGTGAGATACCCCTGGTAGGCTTGACCACTTCTCCTGCTCCTCTCCTTGTATCCTGCACAGGGAGGCTTTTTTGGAGTGAGATGGGATCCTGGACTTCAGGAGAGAAGAAGAATGATCCCATACCAGCTCTCTCATCCCCCTCCCCCGCTTTGATGGAAAGTTGGGTCAGTGTTGTTTTTGTTTCTGCTTCTTTCTCCCTTGCCAAAGAAATCATTGTGACTAACTCCTCATCATACATGTTCAACAGTGTTTCTGGGATCAGGTCCTCCTCATGAAAACAAAAATAATCCCTTTTGCCTCTCCTCCCAGCTATCCCGTAACATACGTAAGTGTTCAAGGAAGCCAGGAATGTATTTAAATTCAGATCATTATTAATAAGTTCAGGAGCTATGAGTTTCCCTCTCTTCATTCAGAATGAATTATGGCTTGGAGAAATATATATCCATCTTGCAAAGTTTTAATCCAAGGGGACACCTCTTAATTAAATTAACCAGTGAAAAGGAAATACTTGTAATAAGGTTGCAAGATAAATATTTGTAACATGCACATTCTAATTTATCACAGCCTTAAAGGAGTCCATAAGGTTTGTTTTTCTACACTGAAATGTGATGCATTCAGATATCATTCTCATTTATAAATTAGTGTATGTCACATGGGACACCCCCCTATGGGCTGAGGGTATTGGCCTGCGAGTGATGTATTGCAGCTGAGAGAGCTGCAGAGTGAAGATGAGTAGTCCTGAAACTCAGGCCCTAAATTTAACATTACCCAGAGACAAACACAGCCCTGAAGTGACTCAGGGGTAGAGGTAAAGCTGCACAGCCCTGATGTGTTATCTTGTGGGATTGCGCAGTTCAACAGTGCTGCCAATTTTGAGGGAGAGAGGGGGAAGCTCCTCCACTTTCTCCATTCATCTGCGTTTATTTACCTGGGTGGTACCAGGGTGATACTCAGTGAAGCCCTGGGTGGGAAAATATTTAAGTGGGAGCCTATTTTTAAGGCAGTTGATGGGTTGCATTAATTTCCCAGATGGTGCTTTCATATTTGTAATTGTGTTCATATTAAATACTTGGTGCCTTCACTCCTATAGGTAACTTCTACATATTTAGATTTTATTTAGCAGTTTTTGGAGAAAAAAATCTTGATTCCAGTACATATGCATTTGTTTGTACATTTATCTTCTCCAAGATGTGCATGAATGCTCACAGAGCATTTTGCACACTCACACGTGTGCTCGGGTGCACAGAACACGCAGACAAGTAAAATATAGACTTGCATATTTTTATTCTATGTTATACATTTGACTTCATTTTTAAAGTATGCAAATTTCTGGTTTGCAAAACTGAGGATAATCATGCTGAGGGAAAATATGCTAAGGCATCCATAAATATGCACAATTATTCCAGGAAATTACTGTACACAGGGAAAGCTCTGATTTAGGATAGATTAGACTAGAGTAGACTAGAATACAGTAGAGTAGAATAATTTCAGTTGGAAGGAACCCACAAAGATCCTCTAGTCCAACTTCCTGACCACCTCAGAGCTGACCAGAAGTTAAATCAGGTTGTTAAGGGCATTGTCCAAATGTCCCTTGTACACTGACAGGCTTGGAGCATCAACCACTGTGCCAATAAAACTGAAATTAGAGAGGCAAGACAACACTAGTGCACTTCCCAGTGTAGGAGGGCTCTAATTATGAACTCGGATCGCAGCATTAATTGCAGATGCCAAACAGTGTGACAATGTCTGGATGTTCAGTTGATGTCTTTTATTGTGTTTGACCCAAAAGAGACAATAGGAGTGAAAATTGTCAGTACAAAATTGGAGTTTAAGGGAGAAAAACTGTATGTGCATTCTGCAGTGTAAAAAACGAAATCAATACTTTATTCAAGGTGAAAGGACAACTTTCTAAATATTTTAATTGTGAACATAGTTTAGTCCAGTTTGTGGAAGAAGTTGTGCATTTAACAGGGCTTTTAGCACAGATAACTGAATTGTCTACAGGGAATATTTGTTTTGCTTTTAATTATTAATAAAACCTCACATTTGAACATTTTATTCCAGATATATTAATTATAGCTAGAAATAATTCAAGAATGAACCTAAGAACTGCAAGCTAATGTGCTGACCTACTATACCATTAGGGTATTGAACATTTTATCACAGATTAGAATTGATAGGCGTGGATGGATTTCGTGTGCATGAGAGAGATGGTGAGAAGAAAGAAAAGTTGCTTTTATTGGGGAGAGTCAGGCTTTGCAGATCTGTTGGCAGGCTTTGCAGAGGTCAGTAAGGACGTGCCTAAGAAAGGCATCACTGATAAAGCATATCCAGCTTTCCAAAAATTGTGCTTTGCCCCAGGCACATTGGAAAGCCAAACTGGGGGTGAAAAAAGGCTCAAATTCTCTCATGGAGCTGCTCTAGGCTAGAAAACAGTGTAGAGGTATGTGGTGCCCTCCAATGTGTTAATCAAATGTCTGGAGGATGGGATAAGCAGTGATTTAACCACATTTGTGGATGATGCAGAACTCTTCAGAACAGCCAATAGCAAACCACTGCAGGAGGATCTCACTCACAAAATGTCAGTGGGAAGCCAGCTCTGGGAAGAGCAAAGTAATGAAACAGAGGGGATGTGACAAAATGACCACTGCTCAGCCAACAGCTGGCAGTCAGCATGCAGCTGCCTTTTAGAAAGGGGTTTGGAATATTGAGGGAAAATTCTCTGAAAGCATGGCTCTGATACTCAGCAATGGATGGAAAAAGTAGTCAAATTAAGTACTGGATATTACGAGGCAAGGAAGTTGCGTGTGAATCATAAACCCAAGTGTGAATCGTAAGCCCAAGCCATGCCATGCTTCAACCACCCTAAAATGGATTTGGGAGAGATGGAGGTAGAGAATTAAAACAAGAACGAGGAGGGCTATGACCAAGCTGCATGAGAAGAGTGATGAAATAGCCTATGAAGAAGGCCTATTCAGTGTTTTTGTAATTTAAGAACAAAGAGCCTTCCAAGGACGTGATCAGGTCTAAAAAGAGGGTGAGGATGTGACGATTTCAAAGTGTAGCTGCCCTGTGCAGGTGCCCTCACCACAAGATTCTGCAAAGGCCAAGAGGGCAGAAGGGCTCCAAAGGGGATCAGACAAATTTGGAGAGGACCAAGCTGTTGGTGAGTGTCAAACACAGCAGTCCAGCTCCAGCTCAGGAAGCCCTGTGACCATGGAGTGGTTGGAGCCCAGCAGGGACACCAGGAAAGGCCTCTGGGCACTGGTCCTGTTTTTTCCCTCTGCTGTGCTCTGAGCATCTGCCACCGGCCGTGGTCGGAAGCAGGATCCAGGGTTGGACCAACCCTTGTTCTGACCTCACAGAGCAGCTCTTATGTCCCTCTGTCTCACTGAGAAGTACGGATGTGCTGTGCTGACATCTAAATAAAATAAAATAAAAGAGTCTAACTCTAAATAAACAGAATGTTCTCCTTGAACTTAAAAAACAAAACAACAAAAAGCCCCAAAATAAAACCAAGATAATGTTTACACTGGGAAAAGTGCATTTTTTTCTTCCTGGATAACTCAAAAACAGCTGTAGGGGTTTTATTCAGACTCCCCCTCTCCAAAGTTCACTTTTAGGTTGAGACAAATGTTTTCAGTGCCAAAGAAGACATTTGAAGAAGACTGTAAATGAGAGAAAACAGAGTTAAGATGCAAATTGAGTTTTGCTGCAACCTTAACCAGAAATCTCATGGTTTACAGTCATTTCGCTAACATTTGCTTATCTTCAAGGAGAGAAGGGCTCTGGTTTAGTGGAAGCTGTGTTTTACCAGGAGGATAAACACTGGCCTTACTGACCAACCAACATTTCCCAATGTTGTCTTATGAAGACTTCAGGAAAAATCTCCTCAGAGCGATACTCTTGATGCTAGGGTGGAGAGATTTGAAAGAGAGCATTAGACCTGACAGCACTTAAGCAGTTCTGGGACAGGCCTGTGCATGTCACAAGAACCTAAGGAAATCTGGAATTAATCTTGGTGGCAGGCACAGTGGGGGATTTTGCCTTCAGTAAAGACAGGATTGCCCAACACTTCCCATTATAATCTCTTGCTTATGCTTTCTCATAACATTGGCAAGCTTTAGCTCTTCAGGCTAGTATTATGTACACTGGATATCTTTCCCTAGCTTACAAGTTTGGGAAAATGTCAGTGCAAATGGAAACTTCTGAGGAGGAGGAGAGAAAGGAAGCAGAAATGGGGATTTGCAACCCACCTGCCAGCTCGTTCCTGTAAAAGTTGCAAAGTCCCTGAGGATGTGTGGCAGAGACTTGAGACCTGGGAAAAGAGCTGATGTCAAGAGAGCCTTTTCCTGCTGTCACCACAAAAACGAGTTGTCACTTGGGTACGTGATCCTCTAAAGTCCCATTTTTACAAGCTGAGAGATGAGCAGAGAGGCTGCCAATGCTTCAGCAGTACTGGCAATGCTCATATCCCATTACACCATGCCTGCTTGGGGGCACTGTCCAAGCCAAGAGGAATTTTCCTGAACAATGTTTTGGGGGGAGGATGAATCATGCATTCTTGGTTTGGCTCTTCCCCTTGCAGGTAACCGGAAGCTGATTTTTCAAGAGTGCCAGTGGTGTGACTTGAGGCCCTGCTGCGTGAGGGAGTGCTGGAACAGAATGTGTGACCTTGGCAAGGCTGGACTTCAAGGACAGGGTCCCAGGACTTCAAGGAGAAGTCCCAGCACACTTCTGTATTCCAGGTGGGGTCAGCCTGGTTCTCCAGTGGTAACGTCAGAGGCAAGATTGTGTATTAGCAGTCATGGTCCTCCCCCTCTGAAGGGGAGATGAGAAATGACTGGGGTGATAAGTACCAAAAAGCTGTTGACATGCATTCAGGTCTTTGGGAGAGAATGTAGGAAATTTGCGTTTCCTGTTCTGCCAGAGGCACATTTGATGAAACAACCATAATATATATGTGCAGAAGGTTTGAATGAAGGGTCATTATATGTTAAATTAACTGTATTGCAAGAACATTAAAGAAAACAAGAACAGGAGAAACTCTTCAATCCATGAGAGGATTTGTGTGATGCCTCAGAAAAACAGATCTTTGTGTTAGCAGCAGGCCAATCATTCTTGCTGGGTCGTTGGAAGAGACCCAGGGCCTTTTGCACTCTGCATGTGCAGTGTAAAATAGATCTGCTTTTGCTTGATCTTTTTCATTATATTATACAACCTTGAAGAAAGAAAAGCAAGCATTGAATTTGTGATTTATGGCTTGATATTTACTTGCTGTATCCGGGTGCAAGACCTAGTCCAAGAAACAAAAAGAGACCGTGAGCCCAGAACGAAAAATACATGCTTAAGGAATAAATGTATTTTTCTTGGAGCACAGTCCCAACCAGCTCTGCTTGGAAAGCCGACCGCCCGCTCACCCTGCGAGAGTTTCCAAGTTCAGCTTGCACGCTGAAATCTCTCTCTCTCTCAGTGCTCTCTGCACTTGGCTCGCTGGACCTTAACCCCCATCCTCACTGCTCCTTGTGGACGAGAGCCCTGCACCCCACGGCTGGGCTGAGAAAACCCCTTCTTAATAAATTAACACAGTGCGAGGGGATGCGGGAGCATCTGGTGCTCCCAGTGCTGATTTATTTCTGCAGCAGCACACAAAGCATCCAGTGATAAATTATTGAAAGTCAATGGGCCCTTGGAGAACAGGGCTGTGATGAATAGTGAGCAGTTGGCATCCCACATAACTGTGGGTCCCAGAGGGCTACCTAGGGAGAGGGTAAGGGGAAAGCAAAGGCCAAAGCCTTTGAAGGATACAGCTGTTAGGAAAGTCTGCCTTTCAAGGAGAGATTACTTTTATTTTTAACGCCTCTTTCAGCAGTGGGAAGTGGGGTTAGGAATCACCTGGGAATAAACAGTAACCACTAAACTCATGTTACCTGCAGCCTGGGCTGATCTAGGATGACGATGAAGCTGAGTATTGATTTACCCAGGTGAGTTTTTCATTAAGGACACCAGGGGCTCCCTTAAAAGATGTTGCAGTTACCAGAGCTGGCTTTTGCAACTTCCAAGGCAGGGAAATCCACAGCCTGTGTCTCACCAGCAGAGAGGCCACAATGTGCTTGTTTGGTATGGAAATCAGGATTATTTTGAAGTCAGTGTTTAAAAATACAGGAACAAAGGCCAGATAATGTAAACACTTCCCAGTTGCTCTGGTTGTGTAGGACTTTCACAAGGATCAGTGGAGAAACCACAGCGGAGAAATACCTTTCCTTAATGATCCTGGAGGTTGTGGTCATAGGGAAAAATTCTCCAGGCGAGGGGATGTGGTGACTGGGATCACTGCAGGGGGCTGCTGGGTGGCACTGGGGCAGGAAATCACTCCCTGTGCCTCCATCCCATAACCTGGGAGCTGGGTGCCGAAAACACACCGTTGGTCATGACAGAGCAGTTGACAGAAGGTTTGTTGTACAGCAGGTTGTTGCAACAGCCTTTTCCAAGCCTGTACATATTGTGAGCTTCACCACATCCTCTGAAGCAAAATCTGGCATGCAGGGGTGGGAAAGTTAAAATGAGCTGTGTGCCCAGAAGTGAGAATATTGGTCCAGAATGAGAGCAAAAAAGGGGTAGTACACTGGACACCGACCTCCCCTGCCTGACTCCAACTTTTCACACTGGATTTCCCTTCAGGACATCATGCAGGAACCTGTTCATGGACATCTAGAGAATCCTTGTGCAAGCACTTAGTAAATTTTGAGCTGCTGCTTCAGCCTGTCATGCTTTCTGAGTTATCTGTGTTGTAGCTGGCAGACAGGTTATGTCCCACAGTCTTCCTTGGGAGCACTCTCATTCAGAAAGATTGTACCTGGCCATTAGTGATAACCTCACTTTGGCTTGAAAATTTTCATTTTAGTTGCCACAGAAACCATCAAAATCTACATCTTCCAGGCTGCTTCTGCTTCAGACAGCTCTGCTTTCACATACTTGAATCTGGGGAGTTATGCACATGCTTAACTACCACAGCGAGAAAAAAGGTGAGTACAACATTTTGGTGTTTGTTTTCTCCAGTTTGCATCTGCAGTTGGTCACACGTGACAGCACGAGCACGTTGGCTCATGAAATCTAGCTTTGACTGCGCTAACTTAAGAGTCACAGGGCACGGTGTGGAGCCTGGAGTAGACAAACTTGTACAACTTTTCTGGAGGGCTTCACCGCCCAGCCTGGGCTCTGGGCTGGCAGGGGTCAGTTCAGGCTGCCTCCAGTGCTTCAGACTTTATCCACTTCTACTTACACCCTTAGCACAGTCTTACTGCAGCTATCACGACAAAATGACTTCTGAGCTGCCCCTGTGAAGGTTCTTATAACACAGCCATGTCAGGACATTTTGTGCCCATTTTAAACCTTCCTCATTGCCTCTTACTCTCTCTAACTTTTACAATTCCCAATCTCTCTTCCTTCTGCAGTGACACTGGCACAGGTTGTTCATATTGCCTCACCTCCTTTCCCCTCCACCCTTGCTGTTGGCCTGTGTTTAAAGCTCCAGCAGACCAGGATCTGAAGGGACCTTACAGTCTGAATTACTCCTGGCGTCTATCCCCTTTGCCAGGCCTCTGAATGCACCCAGAAACACCTTCGAGGTGTCCAGCAGGCAGTACCTACTCTGCTCATTCAGGACTTCATTTTTTCCAGAGCTAAATCAGTGGTTATCATTAGCGCACTGCATGAAAGAAAAACACAGGACAGATATGTCAAAGTACCTTAGTTAGAATAAATTCACCACTGATGTTACCAATGGTGTCCTTCTTAGAGCATGGAAACAAAACATTTGTTCTTTTTAATGGAGCTTTTTTCCCCTCTGCTCCTCAGGTGGACAGAGGCTTATCATCATCATTCCCACTCCTGTATTCCATATGTGACTCCAAATCAAACCCTGAGTTATTTTGTCTCTTACCTGGCAGGGTCAGTTTAATGTATCAAAACCAGCCAGACTTACATCTGCCTTGCAGACCATCACTGGCATACTTTAAATATTGTTATGAGTCTATAACGATGCCTTTCTCCCCTCCCCCAATGCTCCAGTAATGTCAAGATTTATTGAATCTGAAGGTCCAGTTGTGACCTTGGCTCCCACTCTCTAAATCTGAACCTCTGGGGTCCATAAATCTTTGTGTGCTGTTCAATTTATAGAAGTGAACATCTGCTTATCATACAGTATTTAAGTTGCAGGTGTATTCCACCAGTAAAATAAACACGAGTTCAGTTGCCTGGGCTATGGGACATGAGACAGATGTTGAAGGCTTGGTGATGGCTTTGCCTGTTGGGAGAGCCCTCGCTGTTGGCAGAGCTGCTGGGTGGCGAGGTGGCTCTTAGGAGTCTGCACCCCTGAAAAGTGAAGATACCACCGATTTTACCCCAAAACCTCAGCCTAATCATCTTGTGTGGAGAGCAATGCCTGTCTGAGCTGCACACAAATCACATAAGGGAAAAACTCCCGTCTTCCTGCCTCTCCTACGTCTGGCGGGGAAGGCATCAGCCCACGTAAGGATGGTTGACTTTCTGCACAATCTGGGGAGTGAGAGGCAGAGCAGTGACTCTGTTTCTTCATTCATGCGATAAAAAATACAGTGCACAGGAGAACCCTCTCTCAGAGCATGCACCGAGAGGGAGAGACCTGCAAACACCTGAATCTGATGAGAAAGGCTGGAGAGTCCTGCTCCACAGTGTAAGCAAAGCACTGCCGACCACAAATCATTGGAAAAGGAGAACAAAAGGAGCAGAAAGTATCCACTGTGAGTGGAAAGGAGGAAAGAGGAGGTGACCAAGCAAATATAATTGGAGAGTCGATGATGCAGCCATCAAACAGAAGGGCAGCAGAAAGCCAAGGTGCCTTTGTATGACACATAGGAGATGACAGGACAGAGGATTTTAGACAATGACTGAGGAAGCCAGAGGACACAGCAGTTTCACTGCAAGGAAAGGGAAGAGATGGGACAGAGGGATAACTTCACCCAGCTCCTCTGCCCTCTCCATGACTCCTACATTCACACTGCACACAAAAGTGTCACTCCAAGCAGTGCCTGGAGAGCAACTGAGCTCAGAGCTGTGGTGGGCATACACAGGCTGAGGCAACAATTCTGGTTGCCTTCCATCCCAACAGCTGACAGGGCCAGAGCCTTTCTCCTGTTTTTTTCCAGGAGACTCCTTCTAAAGGGCTTTGGGCCAGTGCCAGGTAAAGTGTCAATTGCAAGCAGGTAGTTTTGGGCACGAAACTTTTACAAAAAGTTTGCATTTTAGAAAGTGCTCATGTTCCCTTTGTGGGATGAAGAGCCTCTCTGCCAGAAGCGCAGCTCCCACGCTGCAGCGCGGGGCTCTCTCCTCCCAGAGAGCAGCTGGCTGGGGAGGGAACTGGCTGGAATGGATGCAGCTACACAGCATGGCATGGTGCTGGGCTGAGGAACTGGCGGGGGTCTCACAGGCCATGTGGCCGTGTCAGCAGTGGGCTGGCACCCAGCTCAGGAGCTGTTCTGCAGGAGAAGGAAGGGGGACCAGCACCGGCACATTTCCGAGGCAGACCCTATCCAAGGACGTGGCCCGACACGGTGCTTCCTCCTGCCCACTCCTCCCTGGATGCTCCGGGGTGTCCAGGGGGCCCTGGGGCAGCCTGTGACACTGCTGGAGCTACTTGGCACAGCCTTGCACTGACAACGTGGATTCACTGACGGGAAAGGTTGGACACGGGTCGCAGTGGTGCGAGATGTACTTTCCATTGTTCCTGTATGTCCCTGTCCCTGCTGCCAGAGGTGTCCTCATCAGCCCATTGTGCACATGTTGGAGGGTGACCAGCTCAGATCGTGAAGTTTCCCACAAAGAAGGGCAAGAGGGCGTCTAGTGAACAATAACAAAGCACCTGAAGAAAAAATATTATGAAATATTGTAGCTCTACTTCTATCAAAACATCTATTAATACATTTCAAGACCTTCCAGAGTGGTTTTCTCCTCCCTCCAGGGTAGTCTAACCCCAGCAATAATTTAGCATGAGGCATGAATATCTTCACTTATTGTACCCATAAAAGAAGAAAATTGGGAATTTGCTCAGACTGCCAGGAATCTGGAATTTGTTGATGAATGGACATTTGGCTGAACATAGTGAATTCCCAGCTAATTGAAAGCAGATAACGAAATAATGCATTTACCTTGAAAAACATAATTTTCTTAATAAATAGGTGAAATGGCATTCTTCTGACAGATGAAATAAGAAAAAAAAATTCAGGATTAATTCCTGTCCTATATATTATAGCGTACTTCAGTCATACCTTATGAGGAGATTAAAAACCATAAATCTTTTTTTCAGCACAGTGCCAGAGAGTACTTTGGTCTCGAAAATGCAAGGGCCATCCTGTTCAGGGGAGTGTGGTTTCAGTCATCATCAGCCCATGCTTCTGTCTCCAAATATCATACCTAGGGAGAAGAATGCAGAGGCCAGGGGAAAAAAGCAACATCAGAAAAACATGAGAGTTATCCAGCATGATCACAAATAACTGAGTTAGCATCTCTGTAGGTGTTTATTCTCCTCATCTCCTTCTCCTTGAGGTGGGGCAGCAAACCTGTTACACATGGCACTGGTTGGGAATTGTGGCTGGGAATTGTACTTCAGTCAAGGAGCAATGATTTTCAGCTGAAGGGAAGTTGATGGCTGAAAACATGTTAGCTTGAAACACTTGCAGATGATCTGATCACACCCTCCATTTTAAGGAAAAAATTAGCAAAGGATCCAAATAAAAGCATATGGGTTCAAATACCCCAGTCTGGGTAGGGCTATGACTTGGAAACCCTTCTGGATCTAGAAGCAGGTTCCTCCCATATTTATGCAACAAGACAAAATTAAACTACAGATCTGAACTCCAAAGTGTAGAGCTTACAAAATGCAAAGGTGGATTTTTTAATAGCTTTAGTTTGACAGGAATAATTTCTTGTCGGATTGTGGTTTGAGTGGAACACAATGTTCCCAGAGAGACACGAAACCTGACAAATTTTAATCTGTTAAACTGCAAAACTTGGCCATCCTAATTGGAAGCATTATTAATCTGGGTTAAGTTTGGAATTACTTTTCAATGAATTTGCAGCAGGTCGTGGTTTTGGGCAAAAGCCATGGAAAACTTGGTAGTTTCAAAGATTTTTAATATGAATAAGGGGAAAACCATGGTGATTTTGCTTGAGTTGTGATTTAGGACTTTAGACATGGTCAGATTGATGGGCTGCGAGGCCATGTGAAAAATAAAAAAAAAAAAAAGAAGAAAAAAAGAACAAGTCTTGCAAGTGGAAACTTTGCCACCAAGCGCAGCAGATCTGCTCACAGAGGTGCTTCCCATCAGATCAGCTCTTGAGCTCTTAAACAGCAAGACATGTTCAGCTTCTCCATAAAATCAGTGGGCAAGAAGACCTGCAGGGGCACAAAAGGAGCTGAGGGGTATGAAGAAATGGGAAAAATGGTTTTGAACCTCTAGCTTCCCTGCTACTAAATGTTCACTGATTTGCAGGACCTGTAAGTCCTGTTGCCATGACGAAATTTCTGTAGTGCCAAGATAGAATTAAAAGAACAACTGCTGAAAAGCTTGACAGTGACTAAACACAGTGGTTGCATTAGTTAAGTCATCTTAATTTTATTTGTCTGTAAGAGCATCTATCTGGTAAAAGCAAAGAGCAACTTTGGGAATGCTTGAGCACCCTAATGTGCAGAGAAAGACATTCCCAGTTGTCTCAGTGGTGAGACAGTCTGATGGTTGAAAGACTCACGGAAAGAAAGTGTGTATCACCACTGATAATCTATTTTCCCAGATTTTTTAGTGTTAGAATAGAACTTAGGGTCTTCTAGAATGATCTTCATTGTAATACAACCTGTGGAACCTACATCAGTTTCTTCCTGCTTGAAATTCCCAATTCCAATATTTTAGAGTACCATTTTTTTTTTTCCTCTTAGGGAATCCTCCAGGCTTTATTAGAAACAGATTAATAACATGGAACCTATTGGCCATTACTCCTGGCAGTTAATTATTATTTACCCCTCTGATGAACAGTGTCTTATTTCTGTCAGAATGAATCTATCCATCATCAGACCATGAGTCTTGGAAGACCTTTGTCCAACAGTGGAGGACTCCATCTTTGGGAAAGTTCTGCTGTCTGTGCAACCATAACTCATTGTGGTTTTTTTCTGAATCCCCTCCATTTTTTTTCTGAACACCTAAACCACTGCAGGAGCCATCACACCCTTGTGAAACACAGCAGATAGCTGTTCCATGATGGGCTCTGCTTTGCACAGCCAAAAGCTGTCTTGGCCTCTTCAGACACTGAGCTGAAGTTTGTCTGACTTTCTACCAGGATCTGGAGATCTCTGCAGGATCACCAGTCTACTCACTTGGAAAGTCTGGCATCCTTTGCTCTCCCTGACTTGTGCTCTGCCACAGTCAAGGAGCAAACCAGCTCTGCCACCAGTGCCCCACAGTCTCTGTCTTATTTGCCATCAGCAGGGATCAGTTAAAGAGTGATGAGCCAAGAACCCAGCTCATGAAATTGGGCAAATCCCCAAAGACAGTTCTAGCTGAGGTAAAATAGTCCACTTGGTAAAATAGTCCAACAGTATCATTTATATCTGCTCTATCACCTTTACTGATTAAACATGTTCATGTTCCAGCATTATAAAATTATTTTGATTGGGTCTGTTTTTGATAAACTCATGATAATTTCAATGTAATTCTATTTTCCCCCTGTAATTCTTAAGAGAGTTCCCAAATAACCATTCTATTATTTTGTTCAGATTGGTGTCAGGCTGACAAGTCTATATTTATTCACATCATCCTAGTTACTGTGTTTAAGTGCTGGCACAACTTTATCTTTTCTTCACATCTGTAACTTCTTTAGTGCTCCAAGACTTATTCAAAATCAGCAGCAGGGGTTCAGTGAATATCTTCCCCTTTTGGATGCAAATTATTCAGGAACTGCCAATTAAAAATGTCTAAGATTAGAAAGCATTGTTATAAAAGAAAGGCTTGTTTTTCTTACAGAAGATGCAGTGCATTATTTGGCTTTACCCCAAACAGAAGTGGGAAATATTTACTCATCATTTTTACTCTTTTGGGTTTATTATTGGCAGATTTAGGTGACAGATGTAGTCCATTTAGAAGTAATGTGGTACCTTTCTGGTGATCCCATTTGTAGCTATCACACTTTTAAAACTCCTGCTGACCATAGATGTCTTTATTTGTCCTTCTTTCACCATAATGCTATAATTTACAGCCTGTAATTCTTATTCATTACCATCAATGTACCCGATTTTTTTTGATTAGTGACTTCTCTGGAATTCGATCTTTAGAATAGGTTCTCAACTTACTAGACAGAAGAGAACCCACTCCAGAACATTCATTCCTAAGTTTCCAGAAATCTGGAAGCATGCCAAAACCCTTCTCACCAACAGTGCAAGTCCTCCTCAGATTGTGCTCAGCTGATCCTCCTGAAATACGCGATAAAGATTGATTTAAACATTCCAGCCGTGGGAATATTCCTGCCAGATTTCAGCAATGGTGACCAGGTCAAGCCTGTGCTTCTAAAGGAGCAAAAATTGTTCCCAATTCACTGTACAAACAGATAGAGATTTTTTTTTTTTTTTCCTTTCAGATTTGATGTTAAACGAGTGTTTGGATCTCTTCTTGCTTGTCACCCCTTTGCTCCAGTGAGCCAGGGAGGTTGGTGCCTTCGTGAGACGGAGGCTCCCCATCCCACCACAGCCCCTGCACCAGAGGACAGGGCCAGCCAAACCACAGTCTCATGACAGCTGCTCTTGGTATTCTAAAATGGCCAGTGGTAATTTTGCTTATGAAATAAAGTTTCTAGCTGTTTCTCATGTAACACAGGAGACAGCCTGTCTCAGTGCAGAGTGAATTATTATAATGAAGCAATCATCCTTTTACTGCAAATCTACCAAAGTGATAAACAGAAACAATAGCAAACACAGCTAAAATATTGGCTGGCTCTCTCCAAAAAGTCCCCTCAGGTTTTTACAGAGGTATGAAAAAATAGTTTAGGTTAGGCCAATGTGATAATTAGGATAAAAAAGGGAAACATGAGGTCATTCTTCTTTGAATGTCTTATTCATTCATTGTATTACTAGGATTATCTAGCTGCTTTTCATATTGATTTAATGGAGATGTATCACTTCTTGAAATTCTCAGCTTTATTTTCTTGTTGATAGTCAGTTTTGGGTGTAAAGCACAGAAAGAACAATACAACCTGAAACAAACTGGTGATCTATTAGCAAAGGCTTATGCTGCCTTTTGTACATACGAAAGGTGAATGGTAGTGGTGAGCCTGAGCCCAGTCATCTTAAAAATTATTTTCCAGAAAAAAACCACTTGCTCCGACCACAGAGGTGGGGTCTACGTGAAGCAAAGAGACACTCAAGGATCAAATAAACCCAGGGCAGGATTCATCTCACCTGGTTTTAGGAGCCTTGAAGGAAACTTTTGTCATCAGTGGAGAATGGCAGCTTTGCCCGGGGTCTCGGTCTTCATTTCCTGTCACAGGTTTGCGCACAGCCTTTGGTTTGAATTAACCATTATTGCTCGTTACTGCTCAGCAGCCCCAAACTCCACGCCCTCAGCAGGACTGCCCAAGGAGCAGAGTCCTGCCCCAGCTGGGTGAGCAGGCGGAGTGCAGGTCTAAGCCAGCTCATCATTTTACACTGTAAATGTAGTGATTTGACCCGCTTACCCTTTGGAGTTTGAGAGACAACAATGGAATTCCCGCAGCTCTTCCCTTCCAACTGTCCTGCCAGACTTGGAATGCTCTTCAGCCATTTGGGAAGGTATTAGACTTGCAAATCAATTTATTACTTTGACTTTGGCATTCTCATTAGGGCCCTGGCTGTACATCTGAACTGTTACCCCAGCTCAGTTTACCTTCTAGTAAACTTTGCTGATATGTGAAGTGTTGGATGGGTCCTTTCTAAAGCATATTGTCCTATTAAAACACATTTAAAGAGTCTTGTAAACCCTGGAGATTAACCCAAATGTTTATGGAGAGTTATAGATGCTAATTCTTGCATATTTGTCATTCCAAAGCATGGCCTGGTGGCAAACATTCTTCCTACACTGCAGCATTTGCATCAATGGGATTTGTCCATGCTCTGGTTCCTTAGGACAGAGAAAATAAATGGTGGGAAAGGGAGGAATATGGGCATTTACCATCTTAGACTACATTAGCAGACCACAGAATCGTAGAGCTAGCTCATAAAAGGAGACTGGGAAATAGAAGGACTGTTCCCAGAGGACGGTTTTGGTTAAAAAGATAGTGATAGAGACGGTCGTATCCTGAAGAAGAAGTAGAATTTTCAGGTTTTGTTAATGTTCCTGTCCTGCACCACCTTTGGGTATGATCCCCTCTCCTCCTTGTCCTGCCAAACACACTGAGTTGGCAGCAGCAACCCCACAAACCTTCAGCTTCCTCACCAGCTGTGGGTGTCTCAATCTGCCCAGCACCCGTCAGTTTCTGCTCCTCTGGGGATAGCAGAGTTTTAACATCTGCAAGCTTCTGTCTGGTGGTAAAATATTAAATAAAAAAGCAATTAACTCAACTCCTTGATGTATACGGGTGTAATTGTAGGGAAATATGTCCTCTGTGTCCATAAAAATTCGTACGTGCATTGGTTTTGTTTGTATGTATATATACACATATATATATATGTATTTATATATATACAGACACATACGTGCACACACACACACATGAAGAGTTTGGCACATATTTACATTGCCAGAACAAATCTGAGCAAATTCCATGTGCCTGAGTTGACACTTAACTATACCACTGACTTTGTTGATATCTTTAACAAGTAACTTTGTAGATTTCCATAAATCTAATCCTGGCAACTTTTTTTGTGGAACAGAAAGCACATTTTGGGTGATTATAAATTCTTTAGTTGACAGCAGATGTATCAATTATGACACTCAGAGGAGTCACAGCTTGCTCAAGAGTTTAAACTTTATTGGTATATGGGCTTTTTGGGGAGAACTGAGATTTATGAGAGAGAGCACCATGGAAGGAGATGATGATGATAATGATGATGATGGAAAGGTAGTACAACTCTGACCAAGCACTTTGTGAACAGCTGCTGTCCAGAAAGGTTGTGAGGGGTACCCACAAGGAGCTCCATTCCTACCTTCAGGAGGTGCCTACCTTCAGAAGTCTTTATCATTTTGGTGAGTTTTTTCCTTCATGCCTAATTTGTTAAATAAACAGATGCCTTCAATAAGTCAACTCGCTTTGTTATCTGTTTAATTTGACAGTCTTCTGGATTCCAAATTTTGGCTGACCACTGTGACTAAGATGAATGAAGTAGATGGAAATTAATTCTCCTCAGGCTAGCTAACTCAAATCCAATTTTTTTTTTTTTTGATGGAGGATTCTTTTAAGCTTGAACAAAGTGAAAAAGCTCTCTATACAATTGGGAAAGCAAGAGGCAATAAAGGACAATTAAAGGAAAGCAGATCATACAGTCCTTTTTGATTAGACTGCTACTTGACAAAGCTGGGTTAATAATTTGTCAGCAAAATTCAATCTGATTAATTTCATATTTTTTTTTCTTCTTTTTAATGCATTTCTGAGAGGCCTCATTATTTTGAAGGCATTCATGAGTCACCAATATTTTCTGGATAACTTTTGAAAAATACTTCCTAGTCTCTTGGCCTAGAGCAGGTCACAGTGAGTGGTAGATATTTACAAGGCTTTTGTTGAATGTTTCAACATTTTTCACACTTTTGCTCTCTGCCTAAGGAAGTGCAGGTTAAAAAATCCAATTTCTAGTAACTATATCTATTACCCATCTGTATCTGTGAGGTAACACAGAGAAATGAGCCCTCACCTGTGTAAAAAAATTTTATGTGCAACACGGATGGCAAGGAAGACATGCTCCTTTTGGCTTTTGGAGCATGTGGGGGCTCCAGGTTTCTAGTAACAATTAAATCTTTGGAAGCCCTTTCCCTTAATCCCGTTGCTGTGGCCAACCTCAATAAATAGATATGACTAAGAGAGGGCAGCCTGTGAGCACCCATGCAAACCCTAGCACTCTTTTTTATCAGTTTGTTTGGTTATACTTTACAATAATTAAATTCTCTTGTTAAGAGTTGTGTGGGCACTGTGAGGAAATTTTACTGATAATGCTTGAATTTCACCTCTTGCCCTTCCACAACATCTCATTTGGGAAACTTGCCTCATGTGGAAGAAGCTTCTGTGTCCTGCTAATCCAAGAGCCCAGGTCATAACACAAAGACAGTCTGGCCTTTGGGTGACTAAGAAATTTGAGTTTGTTGTCTAAAATAGCTAAAACACAGGGAACTAAAATTACTTCATCTTGGAGCAGTGCAGAGTTGCATGAAGACAGATCCTCCACGGAGAGAGAAGAGGAAAGTCTCCCCTTCCCAGTAATTTATTAATTTCACACCTGACAGGGGATGGCCAATAACTTCAAATAACAAATCCAGTCATGTTGTTTCCTTATGGGAGCAGGGTGTGGGCCAGGGCGCTGCCTGCCTTTCCCATGGCTGCACAGGATCCTTCCAGGCACCACAGCTGGGCCCTGGGGCTGCCAAAACAGAGCCAAGCATGGGCTGAGTGTGCTGCACCCTGACTGGGTACAGCCTCTCCGCTCAAGGAGAGAAAAGCTGTTTCACTGATAACAAAAGGCTGTTGAGTTTGGCTCATATTCTGGGAGCCATAGTGGCCCCTCAGGGTTTGTGTCTTGACTCTTTTTCTCTCAGTGGGGTTAATTTAGACCTTTATTTTGCAGCACAGGTTACATGCAGACTCCATATGATCTGCCTGAGCAGGAATTCCTTCAGTGGTCACAGCAAGTTGGGCAGGGGTGGTGGTGGAAGTGATTACATTCTCACTCCTTGGACGTGCCGAGAGGGAGTGGAAAAGCCTCCAGGCTGCTGTGTGGGCTCCCTCTGCAAAGGCCTCAGGACAAGGTTCTTCGGGCAGCAGGAATCAAGCTTTCAGCTTTACAGGAAGAACCCTACAATTCAGGATTTCCCAGTCACTAACAAATATACCCTGCCTGGATCTGGTTTATTTGTTCCTCAGTGAAGAAAAGAGAAGATGTTGTTAATTGGATCTACAATGAAGACTAATGGGGAAGAAATCGGAATTGCTGAGTGTCTTAACAGGCTAAAGCAATTATTGAGTTGCAGTTATTGAGTTTGGTCTGGGTGAATGAGTCCTTGATTGTGCAGCTACTGCAAAATGTGGTTTGAGTGCCAGTGCAAACAGTTTGTCGTAAAGCCTTGGGAGACGCTGGGTTCCCAGCAAACAGAGGCTCCCTCTCCTCTGCTGTTAGGGAGGGAGCCTCTGGAAGAGCATTCCGGAATGCCAGTTTCATGGCAGAGGGTGGCAAGCAATGCACACCCCGAAAATGCTGGCTGTCCTGGACACCACCAGGAGTCAGGAAAGCCAGATGACATTCCTGTCAGGAGTAGAGGCTCTTTGTGGAATCCAAGGCTGCAGCACCACCAAGGGAATAAAAAGTGGCAGCCTCAAATGAAAACATGCCACTCTGCCTTTCTTTTTGTGAGAACATTGAGGCTGCAGCCCACAATGACACCACAGAGACAACAACCGCTAGCGCATTGCTTGTGAGGAAGGGCCTGTGTTAATTACTTGCTGTCCCAAGTAATTGCTTGTTGCAAATTAATCTGTGGCTCTTTCTTCCATCCTGGAGCTTGTGGTGGAGGTCTTTAGCTGGCTGGGCACAGGAAGGGGAGGCTGGAGTAGGATGAATTGACTTTAGCATTTGTGCCAGCTTCAGCCTGACTGGGCTTGGGTTAGCATTGAATGGCTTAGCCACAGTCACTTCCCTGCTTTGGCTCCACACAGGAACGGCTTTGGATGAGTGGGGCTGGAGGGGTGAGTAAGTCAGCTTGTCTGGGCTGACCCCTGGATGGTGTTTTCCTGCTTGGATGAGCACAGGAGGAGAAAGAAGGTGCAGATCATGGGAAAGTGGTGAGAACCTCCCTCGATGAGCCAATTACTCAGACTTTCCCCCTTGGATTGTGTCAGGTGCCTTTTTCAAAAACCTTAACTCACACTGTTAGGAGTTTAATTTAGGTTCTTGCCTCCCACATATGGCTTTTATACTGTGGGAAGCCTTCAGACATATCACACTTAATCACTGTTTGTCCTTACTCATTTTCTTGCCATGTTGGATATTTGTTTTTAATCAAGAACAACTTTTCTGTGTCCTGCATTCATCCAGCTAAATGATAATGTGCAGTTCTGCTCCAAGAAGCCACTATGTCTTGCTGCATCAGTTCAAAGCAGGGCTTGCTGAGTTGGGTAACAATATGGCTTTTTCTTCTGCCACCCCTGAGCAGCTGGCAGAATTCTGAGGCAATAAAATAGATTATATTTTATTTTGCGCCGTGACAGAAGAAACTGAAGATAATTTCCCTATCTGTGGCCAGCTGTGTGGCATTTTGGGGGTGTAGGACTTTTCGTAAGAGAGGAGTAAGGACAGAAAGGTTCGTGTTTGAGTGACACTGTCCATTCTGTTCAGTAGAAAATCCACAATGATTGAAAGCTTGGCCTTTCAGAAGACAGAGCTTTGATACAGGCTTTCATAAAACCAGGATTTTTTACACTAAAATAGCAAATTTTGCACCCAATGCACCTGACATATTTCCCATTGAATTTACTGGCAGCCATAGTGGGATATTTAGTCTGAGACAGTAAACTCAGAGCCACAACCATATTCCACTGGGGATCCAATGCTCTCATACCACAGCTGACGTTGCCAAGGCAGAAATGTGTGGAAGACAAATGCAGACGTTTCAGCTCTGTAAACCGTGGATTCAAATTGGAGGAAGAACTGGATTAAAGGAAAATACACTCTTGCTTCCCTTACAACCATTGAAACCATGTTGGAGAGGAAGGAAAATGCTTGTCCACCACATGTATCAACACAGACAGGAGTTTGCAGGGTGTTAGAGGAAATAACTTCTATGAAAACAGCTTTGTAAAAAGATAAGGAAAAGAGGTATATATAGGGGTGGGGTGGGGTTGATTCAGCCATCA
This sequence comes from Atrichornis clamosus, assembly GCA_013400975.1. NCBI lineage: Eukaryota > Metazoa > Chordata > Aves > Passeriformes > Menuridae > Atrichornis > Atrichornis clamosus. The sequence continues at coordinate 63,530 of WBMZ01013129.1, read as the reverse complement.
CATTTTAATCTGCTTCTTTACTTCCATTGGCTCTTTCCAGGAATGTGAGCTGTTTGGGAATACCTGACACACAGATCAGGTATTTTCCATGTCAGAATCACCATGTAGGAGATATTGTTAAGTTGTTGAGCATGCATTTTTATCTGTTAGTGGAAGAGATGAGTGAATGAATCTGTGTTCCCAGCAGAGCTGCCCGGGTGGGGTGGACATCCCATACAGACACCAGCACTTCAAAACTGCTTATCTTCCACCTTCCTTTTTGCCTCCAAAACACCCTGCAAAAAGCACATCATCTGAAGGGGTCAAGGGTTGGGTGAGACAAAACCCTATCTCGTCACTCTTGTACCCTTCCCCTCTCACAGAAGCCACCCTCCAAAGCCTCAGCTTTTAACATCAGCCTTGCTCTGGTTTATGAAGGGTGTTTTTCTGCGTGGCCAAGTTTTACAGCCCCTGCACCAATGCTGGGCTGTTTCTTCTCTGCTCCTGGGAGCATCAGCTTGGACACAAGTGGCCAAGAGGGCCGAGCTGGGGTGACACTGCCGTGCACAGGGGAGGACAGGGCACACGTGTGCTGCTGCTTCACTCAGCCATAGGTGCAAGAACAAGTTTTAGATGATCTGTGTGTAACCCTTGGGTGAGCAAAGCCCAGGCCTGAGGTTTTTTTGTCTTCTTGGGGCCCAAAGCCTTGGCACTGCCTCAGTTCTCATGTGGTTTGTGGGGTGACGAATCAAAAAATTGCCAACATCTTGCATTCCTGGAAGGTGCTGCATTCATGGGACAGCTGGGAAAGTGGTGGCATTACAAAAACCAGAGTGACCACGGGGCAGCTCTATGGGAAGAGATGCTTAGTCAGAGGGTTTGCTCTTTCCTGGGCCAGAAATGCTCCCCTGCTGAAGAGATATCCCAGTGTTAATTCAATGTGTCTCCTGTTCTGGTGACAGACAGTTTTGATTTTGGCTTCTGTCAGCACTCACATAAATCAGCAACTACTTCTTTATAGAAATAACCGTTAAGGACTCAAACCATCTGACACTTCACAGGCATGTGTAAGAAATGACAAATAAAAAATCCATAATATCATCAAAACTTCTAGAACAAGGACAAGATTTGATGTTTTGTTTGTTTGTTCTTCAGACAAACAGAAAGCACATCCTTAAACTTTGATCTTCTTATACATCATTAGCTAAAGTGACTAAAATCCTAGGTTGCAATAAAATATTCTTCTAAAGTTCTCTGTAAGTTAGTCTTACCCACATTTCAGTCAGGTACTGAAGAAGCAAAACAAAGCAAAGCAGCTCATAAATCAGAAAGCTTTTCCCATCTTACTAAAGCTTTGTGCCAGAATTTATATTATAGATAAATGTACACATATGCTCTGTCTGAAACCCCCACAATTGCTAGAAAACACAGAGAGGCTTTGAAGGATTAAAACAGAGCATGAGACCTGCAAATAAAGCTTGGGAAATAAGGGGTTTTTTTTCAGTTCGTGGACAGTACTGAAAGAATAAAATCACAGTCTGTTTCAGGTTGCCCCAAAATGAAAATATTCAAAGAGTTTTAGATGAACCGAAAAGTGAGAAAAATAATTTGTGGCTGAGCAAAATTACTTTTTGGGCCTGAAATCAAACACTATAAGTATTTAACTGAAACTGGAGCTGGAACTGAGTTTTCAGTCATGAAAGCATAGCACTTCATCTTTAAAATATGAACATTTAATTTTTTTTTTCACTTTGTCAGGATTTTTTAGGGTCTTCTTTATCTGACCAGTCCAAGGAAATATTGGGCATAAATTAGAACTTATTTTTGTCAATCTGTGTCAGCATTTTCCAGGAAAAAACTATAGCTGTAAACAACATTCCTCTGTCCAGCCAGAAGCCAAGATGCTACCTGCTTCTAATTTGCATGACAAGTGTGATTCATTAATGACATGCAACAGTTTGGAAATTATTATAAATTCTCAGCCTTACAGCAGACCTCTAGTTTTTCATCCTCCTGCAGTAATATCGTACTGAAAAAAAGACAGAAGACACTGGTCTCTGCTGCCTCTCTGGGAGATGGTTTTTCTCTGTTAACTCCATCTCCCATGCAGTTACGTGAATCATGGAATCTGCTAGGGCTGCCTGGCATGAATAAATTTGTAGACCTCTAGTGAGCAAGTTCTTGAATGTTGTAATCAACCAGCATTTTTTTAATGCTGGGAAATCTTCCATCTTGCATTGGGGTCCTATCTAAAATGCACTGAAGAACAGACTTTTAGCATCGAGTCCTGACATTATGCAGAAAACTTTAAAAAATGTATAATACATGTTGTTTTGCACACTAATGTTTTATGTGCAGCCCACATTCCAAGTTATCTTCTGTGCAAAGAGCTGTGGCAACATTACACTGACTTTAGCACCATTTCCTCGGACCAATGTCCATGGTTGTGGAAGAACCAGTGCTTTCCTCTCCGTGACAGTGCCTTGCATTTGAGAGCCAGTATGGGAACAGAAGGCTCATATAATGGAGAATGAAGATCTCTATGAACTCCATCATTCTTTCTGACGTATTAATGCACGTCATGGGGTCAGAGCCTCAGTTTCTGAATACTGAGCCCCAATATTGAGCAACTTTGTGATTTGTGCTTCTTCTGTACGGCGTACTGTGAAGTGCAAAGTGATTGCAATACAACAAAGCAAACCCACTAAGCCTGGAGCAACTGCAGAGTTTCATAACCCAGAACATGAACACAGTGGGGTGTTTCCAGGGCTGTCAAAGCAGCTGTCCAGACTCACAACCCCTGGTAAGTTAAAGGTTGCACCTCAGTCGATGAAAATGAGGACTTTGTGAGAGTCAGCATTTGTGTTAATTAGAATAACTGAGACGCTTGTCTGTTTTTTTCATTTGATCTCTGCTACGTGTGCTCAAGCTGTAGAGCATTCCTTGGACTAGGAAGCCCACAGTGCTTTTTGTTTCTTGGTATCGTCTCACAGGACTAGCTGCCTGGACACGGTGGAGAAGGATTTTCAAAGGGTTGCTCGAAAATCTTTTATTTGCTGGAGACTGTGCAGTCCCAGGAAACAAACACAGAGGAGGGCATGGAAAAGCAGCAGACACTAAAAGCACTATCACATGCTTCTTTTCTGTTCTCAAAAGGCCTGGTTGTATACACTGAGTGTTCTCTAGGAGGAAAAAGCCACGGGGGTGAGGGCAGGGAGGGCATCTTTCGGTTCACTGAGGAAACAACTTCCCCCTGCCCTTCTCCACGTTGGAATGGGAACCCTCCAAGAGAATCCAAAGGGATGCACGGTCCCTGGAGACATGCCAGCGGTAAAATACAACCCTTTGCACAACCTAAGAAATGTAGCAGACATGCATTAAATCACGTCTATTGATGGGAAAGTCATTTCAGCCCTGGGTAAGATCTCAGCACTGCAGATTTACTGCTGGGCTGGGGAGGGGGCTCATGGAAAGTCCTGAGGATTCTGGTATGAGCTGTGCTGCAGAGGAGGGGAAGGTTTACACCTGCCTTGGGCTGGACCACTGTCAGAGGGTAGTGGAACTCTCTAATGTGATCCAATTCTGGACTACAGAAGACAGCTACTCAGAAAATTAGTCTGGAAATGGCAAGTTGATGAAAAACCCAGAAGGCAATAAAAAAAACCTCTTCAGTTCCAGAATCGGTCTTGAATCATTTATCACAAACCTTCTTTCACCAGAAGAAGTGTATGGGTGAAGGAAGTGTGAAGGACAGTATAAAAGCAGCCAAGGTGCATTTTGTGAGCAAGAAAATCAGTGGACACGTTGGTCTGTGCAGTGCAGCACCCGGCCAAATGGTGACACCATGTTCTTATTACCATGAGCTGCAGAGTAAGCAAAATTCATGGTCACCTCGTGATTTTTCAAAAAAAGACCCAGGCAGAGAGGCATGTCAATGAAGCACAGGAAAAGTAAGTGAGATTTTGGTTTCCCAAAGGCAAGCAAGCATGATTTTGGCAACTGCCAGAGACATGCGATCTCCCGCTCCCCCTCCCACCCCAAAATGAGTAGTACTTGGCGAAGACAAACTTGGTACTTGGTATTGCTGGGAGGAAGGTACCCTGTCTTCACCCTTCAAACTGTTGTCTGTTCACAGGAAGACAGCCCTGGACAAGAGCAATACCCCCCAGCTCACCCTGTCTCAGCTGACTGGGTCACTCTTTTCATGGGGCTAACCCACCTGCAGATATCCTTTGCTCCACATCCAGAAATTAATTGCTGTTATGGTTTGGTTTTTTTCCCCACTACAGTGTTCTTGCTGCATGCCTGTCCAGCCACCCCAGGGTGCCGTGTGGCAGACAGACTGACAGTGGGGTCCTGTCCTTCCCGCCCGGCGTGCCCAAAGCCCATCATGGCATCTTCAGGGACTCAGCATTTCCTAAGGAAGTCATACACTGAAATGTACAGCGTGGGACTCAGTCCCCTTGGCTCCTTTCATCAGCTCAGACCAGGGGCTTCAGGGAAGGTGTTAGCTCTGGTGGGTTTGGATCTTGGTCAAGAGGGTGGAACTATGAAGCAGTAGTCTGGGAGGTCAGCAAGCCCAAGTGTATCTGCCTTGCCCCTGGCAGCTGCTTGTTCCAAGCACTTTGGACCAGTTTCCCACTTCTGTGCCTCATGTCTCTCACAGATCACCAGCATAGCTGCCTCATGCCAGCAAACCCATGAATTTCCTCATTTAATATTGTTCTGTGTATTATTTACAGCACAACCCTTTTTCTAGCCTAAACAAATTATTCCTTCATCCTTCTCCCATAAATAATGCAATTCTATCCCTTGCAGCTCCTCTCGCTCCTCTTTCCTATATGTTCCCATCTGCCCGAATCCCCTGCAGAGCCTGGTGCCAAGGTCTGGGCACAGGGCTGCTCCTCAGGGTTCTTCAACACAGAGCAGAGTGGAGTAATTGTTTACAGCACTTGCTGGCATGTCCCAGAATGACATTTGCCTTTTTTCCAACAATATCACATTGTCAATTCATGCTCAATCCCTGCTTTTCTCTGGCCCCCAGACTGGTTTGTGGAGCAGCCCAGGCCATCTCCCCAGCTTGGCCTTCTTCTGGGCACCTGAGTTTTCCTTCCTGAGTGCTGCCCTCTCACTGAGTTTCACCCTGCTGATTTTAGATCTGTTTAATTTTGTTTTAAATTCAGAGGGCTGCTTCGAATTCCAGTTTTATCTGTGAAAGTGATGCTCAGACCTCTCCAGCTTCATGCTGTTGAAATCTTACTGAAGCCAAGGTATACCAAATCCACAGCATACTCTCACCCACCAGCCCTGTGACCCCGCCAGAGAAGGAAATTTGGTTGGTTTGATATCATTTGCTCTTCACAATTCCTCATTGGCTGTTTCCCCTCCCTTTATGCTCTCAGACTCACTGTCTAATAATTCCACTGAGTATTTTTCATGGTGTTGAACCTCAACTGACTGCTTTATCATTGCTCATGTCCTTCTCTTCCTTTCTAAAGCCAGGTACTGTGCTTTCCCCTTGGTAGGGAATCCCAAACCTCAAAATTCATTCAAACCTGAATTTTTGGGAGCACTTTTCCTGGGATTGCCAGGAGTGCTGGCAGTACACACTGTGTGCAGAGCCAGTCCTGTAGGTAGGTGGGTAATACACCCCTACTGGCCAGATTTGAATGAGCTGTGTGTTCCTCAAAACCAGTTTACTGCTTTTCAACATTCTGCAAAAATGATGTCACAGGAAGAAAGGCTACTGTTAATAAGTCAAGTCAAAAATTTCTGTGTAGTTCTGGGAACTGAATTTATCCCACAAGAGGTGGGTGTCTGTGTATGGGTCTGGGAGTAATCCCTGAGCTGACCAACAGATCTACTGTCTTGTTGTAATTTTTGAAAGTCTCATAGGAAGACTCAAAAAAACCCCTAAACAAACTCACAAAAAAACCACAGAAAACAACAACAAAAAATCCATCTACCAAAAAAGTGCAAAATCCTCGTGTTCACCTCTCTCCTAAAACATTTTCTATTAGAGTTCTTCCACACTCCTTTGAGATTCACTCCTGAGTTTTCTGAATTTGGGAATGACGTAACTTCCTTAATCTTAGCCTGGTCCCCCAGCCACCTAATCTCTTGCTACTTGCACCTACCCACATGACTTAAATCCCTGTGCAATACCTTTCACAGACGCCTTCTTTAAAGATAAACATATGTTACAATAATAGTAAAATAACACATTACTCTCACAGGCCTTCACACTTGTTAACACTCATCTGGATCTATGCAGCCTCAATTTTATGTCTATAATTTTATTTCCATAAATTTTAAATCCATACCTGGGCTGTGGGATTTAACCACAGGTAACTAATGACTTTCTTTATGAATCTTATTGTTGGTGCACTTCGGTGTAGTGCGGAGTACAAAGTGCAAGGGAAAATTTATTTCTTGGGGACCATATGTTAAAAGAATAAATCTCTGACTTAATGCCCTTGCCTTGCAGAGGAACACAGTCAACAAACCCCTATTAGATCATGGGATAAATATCGACAAGTTCCAGAGTATTGTTTCAGCCTGTTGCTATAGTAATTTTAACTTTTGTTCTCTGAGCCACATAAAAGAGGGGATGAAACAACACATTAATATTTAATTGTTCCCAGAATTGCTGCATTGGCACCGTTCAAACCAGAATCACCTGCTTTTAAAAGAAAAGTGAGATGTGGGCATCTCTAGGCCAAGTTGCTCCGTGTAGGCTTCTACCCTGGAAATTATTTCTTTGTGTTAATGGAGAGGAACAGGCTTCACCCTGCTCATCCAGCTGATGAGTTAAGGTCCACAGCTCCAAACCAGATGACACTACCACATAAGTTTATAATTTCATGTGAAGGATAAGTGTGTCAGTGGGCAGTCACAGAAGGGCACAGGGTCATGTAGTGAGCCTTCCTGAGCGGTGAGGCACTCAGGCACAGTGCAGGAAGGCACGTGTCATCCATAATGCATGCACTGCCCCCGAGCAGGCTTTCTGGGGTGTGAAAAGGTGGTGTGAGTGCACTGGGGAACCGCAGAGACACAGGGCAGGAGCCAGGGCAAGCCTGAGGGGACAAGATCAATTGTAGGATGTGACACGGGATCAGGTGTTGACTCTTATCCACGTTACTTCTGCATAGCCATAGCAACTCTGTGGTGCTCACATCCCTTAGCAGGACCTGACAAACTGACCAATAATATTTTTTCTTTGTTTTTTATGCATTTCCTTCCATACCCTTATTAAATCACAGTGGAATCTTCTGAGACTGCTTCAGTCCCCTCCTGTATGTACAACTTACTACAAACTGTGTGTAATTTGAGAAGTTTCTTTTGCATTTTCTCTGAAGTAGGCAATATTCTTGAGTCCCTCTGTATTTTAACTCCTACCTTTATAACCAGTTAGAGGTGTCCTGCTAGGTTGTTTCTTAGGATTTTATGGTTGCTCTTTCTTAATATAAAACTGTAGTTTAGCTCAGCATTTTGTAATGCCAAGGCTCTGGAAGGGAAAGAAAAGTGCTTTTCAGTCTGTGGTGCACAACACGTTGTGCTGGTCTGTGAGGCAGCAGACGGGTGGTCTGCGGATGGATAAAAGAAGTAAGAAAATCAAAGCAGGCCCCTACACATCTGAGAAACAAATAAACTGGGGGGGGCAGGCGAACAGACTTATAAATTAACATCTGAAGATCAGCTGCATTTGGCTGCAGAAGAAAAGCAAGCTGGCAGCACTACACAAGCTGTCCTTGACTTCTTTTTTTCAAGATGGTACGTATTTTATGGAATAAGGAATGCTGAGCAGCACTGTTGAGCAGTATGGGGCACACAGCTGCATAAAATTATGGTGACTGCAACACTACCATGTGAAATATGGTAAGTGCCTTGTCTAAACGCCTGGGGATAGCACAATGGCTGTCATGTCTTTGATTTGGCACCATGCTGAAAATTATTAAATAGATGGCTCTCTGCTCTGGAGGTGCTGCACAAGGGCTTTTGATGCCAAACACTTACAAAAGCAAACTTCATCAGCTTGTGCAAGACAGGATTTGCCACTGGTGAGTTTTGGTGCACTGGGCACTAACGCTGTCCCTGTGGCATTCGACTTGGAAGGGTTAAATCTTTCCTTCGCCAGTGCCTGGGTCCAGCCTTTCTCCGAGGAGCAGCCTTTCCCTCTTTCTTAGCGCTCAGAAACCAGGCAGCTGGCACCCTGCCCACAGCTTGCTTGTCAGAAAAGGGGGTCCTTTCTTTGCTGAGTGCGTGGCCCAGGAGCGGCCAGGAGCCTGGCCTGGCACTGCCCTGCCCAGCTGGGCTGCAGCGAGGTTCTCACGGCTCTGGTGACTCACTGCTGCTCTGGTGACTTCTCTGGAGATCCACTGGATGACTTCTATTTTTTTTTTTTCCTTTTCTTTTCTTTTCTTTTTTTTTTTCGTCCTTGCTGTCCTCCTGGCAGGTACAAATCTTCTCGTTCATGTCTCGCTAAGCACGATTTTTCACAAGGAAGGGTTTTGTCCCCTCCTATGCACTGATCTTGACACGGATCACCCAGAAATGAAGGAGTGGAAGGAAAATGGAGCAAACAGTCTGCTCTCACCCTGAGGACTGGTCATGAACACCTCTAGGGTCATTTCCACAAAGCTGAATTTCGTACAAGAAAGGTAAAGAGAAACTCAAACTGTCTTTTTTGCACCTGCAACTCATTTGGAAAGTGCCACCCTGCAAGTGCAACTGAAAGGTTTGGGACCAGTTTTTAAAATAATCTACCCTAAAGCACTGCTTGGATTGCTGGCAGAATCATTGGGTCAGTGATGAGGTCAACAAATGCTCTTGCACACTTGTTAGGCTTTGTATTTGCAGGGCTCCACACACAGCTCTCATCTGGATCCTGGCACAAAGTTTATAAATGTTCAGAAGCTGACAATCTAGGGGTTTTTTGCATGACTAAGTTGTCTGGGCAGTAGTGACATGTAGCTGCTCCTCCAGACTGGAACCTGAGGTAGCTTGTGTCTCTTTCACCTCCTTTTTCCCTGGGAAGCAAGAGCAGACAATTCCACTCAGCACCACCTACAATGTCCAGCCCCGTGCACTGCCAAACACCTCTTGTGCAAAATGCATCTGGGGAGCTTTCTTGTGGCTACATTTTGTGATGTGCAAATTTGTCTGCTTGCCTGCACCATGCAGCCACCCTTAAGCTCTCCATGGTTGCAGAGGAACTGCTTCAGAAATGCCCAAGGTACACAACCTATCCAAAGTAATTTTTAAGAGCTGCCTGTGATTTTTTGCTGGCAAGACTGAAGAGGAAGACCCCTCATTTTAGAGCCAAAATCCCTGTGCTCCCTTGCAGCTTGCCAGAGTGGACTGGCAAAGAAGCCACGTTGCAGGTCCCCATCTCTCCAAGCGTGAGAGCTGGCATTTTCCCTTAGGCCTAACAGGAGTTTTCTCATTTCCAGAGAACCAGAAAATAGCTGCAAGTTTTGGATGGGAGAAGAGGAATAACATGGTCCACTAAAAATCAGCACTCTTGGGCAGGTTGAACTCTGGGGCAGCACTTTTCTGCAGATCAGTGAGAATCAGTGGAAAATCTGGGCCACTTTGTGAAGCAGAAGCTTGAAAATGAAACAAGAAAAGCAATATTTAATGAAGCCATGCTTTTACGACTGAGAGGAAAATATGCTCCAAAAAAAATGCTCAAAAAAAAGTAGGAATTAAATAGCTAAGAGCACAGTTCACCTAAGTCCCACAGAAAAAAATACTTGGACACCCTTAGCTCATTAGCACACCCAGGGAAGTTTTGCATGTGTTGGTGTTCTTCAAATACAACCTCTTTTTTTTTTTCTTTTAGCATTTCTTCTTTGCAATGCAGGGATAGCCTCTGAAGTGCCTCTGTAGGGAACTGTAACCCCATATATGATATCTGTGGGTTTAGGGAGGGAACCTGAGCAGGCAGATGTGACTGTTCTCTAGAGAAAAGGCTCTTGAAAAGTGAAGAGTGACCGTGTAAAACTGAGATGCTCTGTAATAACTAGGAGCAGCTGGCAGGTCTAAGCATTGGGCAGGGCTGGAGGCAGGTATGCATTTGCAAACACGAAAACAGATACGGAACCAGATAACATTTATTTTGCTTAATCCTTGGCAGGGGCACATTCCTGAAAGGAACTGGAGCACCGAGTCTCAGTGCATTCCAGGAAAGCTGTTTCTGCAGCAGAGACTGTGCCAAAGGAGCACACAGCCTCGGCACCACAGCTGGGCCATCACTGCATGGGAAGCATGGACCTGGGGATGGGCAAGGTGGGAAGAGCAACCACTGCCGTGGGTGCCACGAGGCACAGCCAGCCCAGCCAAGCTCCTGGAGGAGGGCAGAGGTTTCCTATGCTACAAGGGGTGTGGGCAGGGATTTTTCCCCAGCTCTCGGAGTCATGGTTTGCTTTCCATCCTCAATTTTTTTGCTAACGTGTATCAGCCCCTACCTGATTTGAGTGCATCTTTCATTTCTCACTGAGCACAGGCCTGTGGGCATGAGAAGCACCTGAACTCTGTTCCTTGTGGTCCAAGGAAGCAGGTCCGTGGCACACGTGTGCCATGTTTTTCCCCAGCACTATTCCCTGGATACCCTGTCGTGGAGTTAAGGGCTCAAGTGCATTGTGAAATCTTTCATTAAAGCAGCTGAAATATGAAAAAAAAGAACAGACAGCAATATTGGTGGGCACACAGCTTTAACCTCAGGACTTAGAAACCAGTAGCAGCATCTTCTAAACAGGAGGCCAAAACACAGGTGAGAGACAATAACTCTGTTCAACACAGTTGTGCCAGATGACCAGTCAACTTGAGTGAGAAAGGGTGGTTACAGTCTGTAACCAGATGAGGTTTTAGCAAAAGGAAGTTCATAACATGTTTATTTCCTCAGAGAAAAGCAGAGGGGAAACATGTTGGCAGGCAGCCCATGTGGAATGAGCTTCATTCAGCTAGACAGAAGAAAGATCAAAGTAGGCCTTGAATACTTGGACTTTGTTGAGTCCATAACTTCTTTTTTTTTAACTCTAGTAGAGTTGAGCATTTTCCATTGCAGTGTTGTCTTTTGGAGTTGTATTGGATGGTCCTTTGAGATGTCAGAGGGAACAGTTAGTGAAAAATATTCTCTGCATGGCAACTGGGTGCTCTGGTCCTTTATTAGTTGTCCAGCAGAGTTCACTCCATCACATACAGGTTGTCTGGCTGCATCGTTTCCTTTAGTCCTGTAGTGCACAGGTGTGGTGTGTGTGGTGCTTCATGGGGAGCACGTGAAGGCTCCCTGGATTGCAGTGGTGCTGCTCGGAGGGCAGTTGTGGCAGTGGATGCAGGAATGGGTTTACAAGTTATTTATTTTCTGCTTGTTGCTGTTCATTTTTTCAAAGGTGGGTTCTGTTTGTTTTGCTTCTGATTATGAGTTTCTTGAGGGTGGAAGTTATTTAGAATTTAGGAAGTTAGATGGTGGGGGAAATTTCTTTCAAAAGACATGGTATTCTATTGCTGGTTTTAGTTACTTGATGATTTTCCATTTGGATCACATTAGGGTTTCGTATGTGAAAACTGAGGGATTGAGGCGGTTGGTTGGCTTCGGTTTCTGCACTGAAGCAAGCTCCTGGTTCCTCACAGAATAGGCTGAGTTGAAAGGGACTCCCAATGATCATCAAGTCCAACTCCTGGCCCTGCACAGGACATCCCAAGAGTCACACCATGTGTCTGAATGTGTTGTCCAAACACTTCTTGAGCTCTGCCAGGCTCAGTGCTGTGACCACTTCCTTGGGAAGCCTGTTCCAGTATCCAACTACTCCCAGGGTGAAAACCTTTTTCCTCGTATCCAACCTAAACCTCCCCAGACTCAGCTTCATGCTGTTTCCTTGAGTGCTGTCACTGGTCACCACAGAGAAGAGATCAGTGTCTGCCCCTCTGCTTCCCTTCATGAGGATGTTGAAGACCACAATGAGGTCACTGTAAGGCAGGAGTAGCTCTTTTGATAAGCAAAGCCCAGTCTTGCACCAGCAAAGCAAGTGACTAGTGATCCCTGAGAGTGTCCTCTAAGGCATAGCAGTGTGACATGTTTTGAAAATATTTGGTTGCATGTTCAGTGGAGACGTGCTGACTTGCAGGCATGCCTGTGCATGGAAGATTTAGGGTCTCACTTCTCTAATGACAGTGCCCATGAAGCTGATAGAGGTGTAAGAATATTTCAGAGACAGCTCGATGGCATTGTTGATGACTGAATTTGCTATGGGAACTGTAAATAAAATACAGGCTTCCAATGCAGCTGGTGAGCATGTGATTTCTGAATGTTGGTTAAACATAGACGTGGTGAGCTCCTTAAAAAGAGAAATCTGTGAAGTTGATTTATAAAGAATTTGGAATCTTTTGGGATAAACTGAGTCTGCAGCCTGAGTTTATTGAAGGACAAATATTGATGGAGTCAGGGATGCAGTAGGTGAGTTTAGTGGTGTATTTGAGTTGGGAATCTGTGGCTACGTTTTATTTTGTAGGTTCTTAAGAGAGACTGCAATGCTCTCACTGGGGATGATGTTGCACAGGCAGTGCTTGGCTGTGGCAGCATGATTTGGACTAGTTTGGGGTGCTTCATTTTATGAAGACTGCAGAAAAAATCCTCAACTTTCTGAGTGAGGAAAGGCTGAGGATCATTTCTCTTCCTTGTGACGATTTATCAGGAAAGCTGGACGCAGTTTATTTGCCAAAGTTGGAGGGGGGGGTTTTGTGTGTGTTGTTGGCTCAGGAAAGCCGAAGCACTGAACTCAGGATTGTCGTCTCAGTGCAACCTTTGTGTGCCACAGGGCTTCCCAAACTCTGCAGCCAGGCAGCCCCTGCTGGCAGCCAAGCTCCCGACTGCCAGAGCTACGTGTGCACGCATGCAAAGAGCTCCTGCCCGGCCCGCTGCCTGAGCTCCCCATCTCCCCCTCTTTTCCACTCAAATTCCCCCATGGAGGAAGGAGTTGCTGCACGGCTGAGGAGCTGCACAGGCAGGGAGCAAGGGGGATGTACTGGGATTTTTGGTCATGTTATTCTGACTTGGGTAGCTGTTTGTCTTCTTTCAGTATTCCAGGCAGCCAGCCTGAAAAGAAGTCCTGATCCTGTGCTACAGGCCGATCATGTCCACAAAGGTCTCTTTGTTACACCCGTGTCTGTGGCACTGCTCCTCCAACAAAACTCCCCTGCCAAAGCCCTGATGCGCTTGGCTCTGAAAGTGCCAGGCTGGTAAGGCAAGCGGTGAATTCCTGCTCATTCATCCCATCCTGTTTCCTACATCCTCCTGCCCTGCAGCTTTCCACTCTTTCAGGCTGTGGTGGGCAGGAGAATACAGGCAAGACATGGTGCTGCATCCTCCTTGCCAGCCCATGTGTTTCACCGGCCCTGCATCATCAAGTGTGCAAAAGCCCTGCTCTCCAGTCAGGTTTGGAGAGAACCGTAAAATTGTCAAGCTTGGAAAACACCTCTAAGACCATGAAGTCCAACCATCAACTTGGAACCACCACCATGTCCACCACTAAATCATGTCCTCAAGTGCCATATCCACACATTTTTGGAATACTTCCAGTGATGGTGATTCTGCGCTTTCTTTGGGCAGCCTGTTCCGATGCCTGACAACATTTTCTGTGGTGAAATTTTCCGTAGTATCTAATATAAAACTCCCCTGGTGCAACTTGAGGCCTCCTTTCAGGTAGTTGTACGCCTCTCCTCAGCCTCCAGGTCTGCCAAGTGTCAGACTCAGCACTTGGTTTCTGAGCAGATGATGGCGAATGAGTTTTCAGAACCAGGCCTGGCTTCTCAGCCTGTGGGGATCAGGAGCACTAAGCTCTTCATCATATGGAGGGTTTTTAATGCCCACATGGAGGGATCCTTGGTGTGTGTACAAACAACAGTGCCAGACACCTGGGAGCACTAGACAGATTCTTGATTTAATGCACCCGTTTCTGTCCCCTGGGGCAGGACAAGGGACTCTGCAATCCCCGCACAGCAAAGGCTGTACCTTGAGTTCCTGTTGCTGGAAGCTTTACCTGGATTGCCATGCAATATTGTTTTTTCTAGTCAACTTGCCCTGTACTCCTTCATGTATTCAGTACTGCACTTTTCACTCCTTAGAGGGAAATCTGGAGTGTTTTCCAATAAGTATTTCCATGCAAACTGTCTTGTATTTCATAACAGAAAGCTTAATAGGCAGGTAACAGAGGTAGGGAACAGCAAAGACCCTCACACTGTCCTCCTCTCTGTCTCTGCACTTCAGCCCTCAAAGTTCCCTCTAAGGCATCCATCCATCTGCTCCTGGCACACACCAGTCACACACACCTGTGAGCCAGATGTAAACAGCTGCATGGTAGATGTCATTTGTGATCCAGACTTAATACAAACCATGCTTTGGATTGGTTACAAATGGCTCCATTAAAAAAAAAAAGACAAAATGCACAGCACAGGTGAGTAGCACCTCTTTTCTTATTTCACCTTCCCTTTAATCTTATTTGCTTTCATATCTGTGGTATGGAGGACACTCTTGTGTGGTGGGATGAATACCAGTTGAATTTCATTAACCTGGCCTCGGTGTATTAAATTGCTTAAGTAAACACCTAAGTAATATGCACAGTGTAAACATTTGCTTAACTTCTTACCTGAACAGGGAGACGTCAGTGCTACTCCTTACCTTCACTGCCCCAGTGACAAACCCAGCAGGCTGGCTAGTTCTCTCTTTGATATTTAACTTGATATTTAATTTGGTGTGCCAAACCCCCTTCTTTTAATTTATTTTTGTTTTAAACTTGCAACTTCTTGCCTTATCCAAAGGCTGCTGTTAGCAGCTGTAGGGAATGCACTGACTGTTTTCCAATAGTCTGTGTGCCTTTCCTGGCAAGTTTAACAAATATATTGATTTTCAATCTGGATCGTGATACTTTATCATCTCACATTTTATAATCTAACATTCCAGACAGTAACAGTTTGATTCTCCTGTCATTATGAGCTATTCCTATTTTTACTAGGCTGCTGAATAGTTCATGCTGTGTCAGATCATGCTGGTTTCTCTGTAGTAGTTGCGTTATAAGCCCCCAAGGAAACATATTCTGTAAAACAGGTCTGGCTCAGACTGGGTGTTAAATCAAGGTTATAAAAAAGCTTGCACTTTCTTTTCTGCATTTTCTTCTTTGCGTTTCTCCCCTTNCCAATGAAAAGCTCTTAGCTTTTTGATTAAAATGAAATGCAACATTTCTGCCTCTTTTTATACTCATCCATTTTTGTCCCTTCGTATTCCCTCCAAAGCCTCAAATTTACTTGTACCCCAGTAACTACTTTCTCTCTTGCATGTCTTCATTCCTACCAACCAATTTCTTTTCCTATCTGACTCTTATTGTTTATCTGTTTGATTATACATTTTTAGTTTCTTTTCACTCTGTAAGACTCTTTTTCCTTCCTTCCTTCCTTCCTTCCTTCCTTCCTTCCTTCCTTCCTTCCTTCCTTCCTTCCTTCCTTCCTTCCTCCATCCCTTCCTCCGTCCCTTCCTCCCTTCCTCCCATTCCGCTCTTCATTCATATCTGGCACTAAACTGTTTTCATTCACCATGCAGATGGGAATCCTCAGGAAAAAGAAATCCTTGTGTCTCCTCACCATCAGCAAAGGCTGCTGAAATGAACTTGTAGCTGCAAGAAGCAGGATCAAGAGTTAAATGACAATAAAGGCAGTGTCAATACTCTGCTTTTGCAAGCCAATCTCAGATACCTTTCACAAACCTCTAGGAAGTGGAGTACCTTTAAGCAGACTTTCAGTGATTTTCTAATCACACCTCAGTAAAGCACTGAGGACTCGATACTTACAGTCAATTGCTTCATGTTTACTTTATAGAACAAACAGCAACCATTAACTGGTATCCTTAATTGCATCCTTACTAAAACTTAAGAGGTAAATAAACACAAATCTAGAGATTACAAGCACATGCCTGTCAGGTAAGTCTGCACATGAATGTAGACCTGTAGCAACTGCTCAGCGCAGAAGGGAAGCAGAGCTGGAGATTATGTCAATGCTCCCTTAAATCAGGAGATTAATTAATTGTGATGTTCTCCTGTATGGGCTCATATTCCCGGCCTTCTCCACTTGGTGCTGTTTCCATGGCATCCCTTTGGCGACAAGTCCCGAAGAGGTGGGGAGAGACTGGAGTCAAGTGTCTGCTGGTACTATCGCATGTAAACATGATTTACTTAATCTTCAGATGTCAAAAGAAACGTCAGGCTTGGCTGGCAGTAGCAGTTGTAGGTTGGACACTGGAAAGTTAGAGATTCAGTAAATACAAGCCTTTTTTTTGCCTTGTTTGCTCTTACTATCTCCCTGTTCATTACCCACCAAACACTTGGCTTTCCAACCCAGCAATAAGTCAAATCATTTTTGTTCTGGTTCCAGGAAGTTCTAACAACAAACTTCAGCTTTTAGTAGAAAGCAAGAAATGGGGCAAAGGGAATACACCAGCTTGGAATTTTTATCTTGAGAACAAATTTGCAGAACAGTATCAGGATCATCTAATTTATAAAGACATAACAGAAAATAGGAGATGACATTTAAACATATTTAGTGTCTGGGCAAATTCTTAACATGAAAAAATCACTTTGGTTTTCTTTAAAGTTCTTGCATTAAGGCTGGGGTTCATACTGAGGGAAGAAAAAAATGAGAAAAGGGCAACAGATATGTTGATTTTCCCCATCAAAAACGGGACTGAAAAATACTTTTCATTTAGAAAACAAGACAAAAACTAGACTTTGCAGGGTTGAGTAACCCTTGCTACCAGTTTCTGGCACTGTACTTGAATCTAAATGAGAAGTGCACATTGCATTGGTCTGTGTGTCCAGCCTCTGCAGTTACACCTAAGGGAGGAAAACACAGCTATGGCATCTCTGTATTTGATCCAAAGGCTCTGGACTGTTTTGGGAAAAGGAGTGATAGAGTAGTACATGTGGATCAAGTTAAAAAAAACCCCATCATATAATAATTCCTGAAAATTTACTGGCTTGTATATTCCTTTCCAGACCTGTATGTGTAAAAATTACCTGCTGCTTCAAAACTGCAAGACCCCCCAGTCCCCCAAAGGCAGTCGCTCTCTGATCCCTGGAGTTTGGTGCCTGGAGGGTGACTGGACAGTTCAGGCATCCCATGGATGTGCTGGGAGGTTGCATAAGCCCTTTTTCTCACCTCCCTTCCTGGCCTGTGGGATAAGTCCCCTCCCGAGAGAGCCCATTGCTCCCAGCACAAGCCAGAGCTGCTCCAACCATCGCCTTTGAGTTTTGCTTCCTCACATGTGGTTTCAGTTCCCAGATGCCCAAATTTCCCCATGGCTTTGTGGGTGGCTGAGCCCAACTGCACATCCCTGGTGAGGGCACTGGGCACAAAGACTGAAGATGGGAAGTAAGTTTTGGGGGAGAAACGCTCCCAACTACCCCTGCCACCCCTCTATAAGCATGATGCCAAACCATGCTTCAGCCAGACTCTCCTGCATGAGGGTCAAAGGAGTTGTTCATCTTCTCCTGACTGAATGTGAGTTGAAGACAAGAATGAAAACTTTCAAATGAGATTCACAAGCCCCTGTTGTGTCTTAGACTTCTGAGTTTTGCAGCATGCATGGTTGCAAGTAGGGATTTGTTATCTATCAGGACCCTTCATCCCAGATATAAAGCCAAATAATTTGAGGGACACAGCAGGGATGACAACGCAATAGCCTAAGGCATTGCAGTTAATACGTCTTTGGTCTGTGCCTGAAAAGCAGTGCCCCACAAACATTCCATGTCTGTAAAGGAATGGAAGTGCAGGATCCTGATGCTCTGGATGTCATGAGGGGAGGTACCCAGACCCTCCCAGTGCAGTGGCTGCCAAGTGCTGCTGGGACTGCTCCATCCCTGGCACTCCACCCCCAGCCCGCAAACCCAAGCCCCTTCCAGCAGTTTCCTCCGGCAGCAAACACTAGGTTTTCCCCTGCCCCTTTTTTAAGGTGGCCCCCACCCATCTAGAATCTGCCAATGAGCAGAAGGATTTTGGTTTGGTTTTGGGAGTTGGAAGGAAGCTCTGGAGCATGTGAGGAACATGGACATGGTGATATCTGTTAGGGGGAACTGGAATTTATCTCTCCAGATGATGCTCCTGCTCATTCCTGTGCTTCTGGGAGGGTGATGCGATGTTGCTGCTGGTGGAGTTCTAGCAGCTCAAGATCTGCAAATTAATTGCATGTTGACTAATGGGTTCAGCTCTTATTTTTAGATTTCTGGATCTTTGTATACATGAAACTGAGTAGAGGGGTTTACCAGATCTTCTGGATCTTTGTATTTTTTATTTAGTAGTACTATATTGACTACAGGCAATCTTTTCATTTAAGGCCATATAAAGGAAGTCACTGCACAGCTCCTGGAAAGAGCTGTGTATTTGGAAGAAAAACTGTCTTATTAAGTCTGCCATAAATTAAAGATATTTGTGCCTGCGACTACAGTTACAAATTTTTTTTCTTCTTGTTCCCTTATGTGATTCTTTTATGTCAGACAAGATGGTAATGTACATAAATTAAATTTTATATAGTCTGTCAAACTTCATAGCAGGTGGTGCTTTGTCTTACTATACCACAGATAGAATGCTTTGGGATCAAAGCCCGTCTCGCTGCACAGGAGGACGCCAACAAACTCTCTCCTTCATGACAGGTGATAAATGATTCCAACATTTGAGCAAGGTGGCTACCTTTACCTGGAAAATTGGAATTGGCAATGGTAATTAAAGAAGCTGCTCATATAGAGACATCAATGCTTGAGTGTTCTGAGCAGTCTGAGACTGCTGTGAGGAACAGTGATGTTCATCAGTTCATTACAAACTGGAGAGATAGAGCTGGCCTTTCCAGCTCTGCAGACCAGGCGATTAAAATAAATGTATTTGATTTACAACTACAGAGAATCTGAATTGCAATTTTACTATTGCAAAGCTCCAGAAGAGATAAATTATGTTTTCTAACAACATCATTTTCTCCAGGAAAGTACAGCATAAATGCAAACGAAATGTTCTGTGAAAATTTAATAATCTCAGAAAAATGCCACAACCCAAATACTTAGAGAAACAAAGCCAACAAACCAAGATACTACATTTCTTTATCACAAGGCTTGATTTTAATTATTTTGAGAATTTCTGTTCTGAAGAAGCAAAACCATTTCGTTTGGACTTCATTATTTGATTTTCTTAATTCAGTAAACTATTGTGCCATGATATCACACATTTTACTGCCTCAATCACAGAGTCCTCAGTGTGGCTGTGCTGCACCAGGGAGATGTCCACCCAGCCTGCATCCACTCCACAGTGACCAGCAGTGGATGCTGGTGGTGAGGAGCATCCAAGCTTGTGGGGAGGACTGTTCCTAGGACCAGGATCATGGTTTGGAGCCCTCCGTGAGATGCAGCACAGGGGTTGGTGCTGCCGTGGTGCCGAAGCCCTCCTGTCCTCAGCACTTTCTGAAGGGCTTGGCACCGTGGCTTTTCACTCCTGTGGAAGCTGCCGTCTGCCTCTGAAAGCTGCAATTCACCCCCATAACAGCAAGGGAGAGATCTGGATGAAGAAAGGAGGACCAGGATTTCTCTTGCCATGGTATCTAATATGATGCTGTAAACCATTAGAAGACGTAGTACCAAAAATGCTGGTGTCTTGTCTACTCTACAACTCCTTGTCCTCCAGATAGTTGAATGGGCTTGACCTACTTCTAGTGTGGCCCTACAGCTTTCGCTCTCCCTTCAGAAGCACCAGAAAGGTGCGTTTGCATGGCTATTTGCAGGTGACAAATTTGGGGATGGGCAGTTCAGGCACACAGGGACTGCAGCTGTGGTAGCAGAGGTTGAGGTGCATTTATGATGTGCACAGTTCCCAGAGCCTTCACTGCACCATGGTCTGCTCTGTGGCACTAAAGCTTTTGGTCTTGTTGGTTATGAGTGTATTTCTCCTTTGACAACTAATTTTGAAGGTGTCTCTTTTTTTAAGTAAGAATATCAACACCAAACGAAAAAAATGACAGTTCCTACAGACTGACCCTCCCTTTCCTGTGTTCAACAACTGTACAATAAACTGCAGGTACCAAGTCCCCAAACTCCAGGGGGCTTTAAGAAGCCTAGAGCATAGCCATTATTCCATCCCAAACATACAATGAGAAATCAGCATCCTAGAGTGCTATGTTTTGAGCATTGAAACAATACAATTGCACCATGCCATTCATTGGATTTTTTAGATCAATAAATATTGAAAATACTAGAATAGGTACTATAAGTGTATGACTGGAAGGGTAAATTTAGTGCTGGTGTGAATTTAGGAGACTCCCTGATGGGATTAATGGAAGCCTTCCTGATTTGCAAACTAGGGATACAGCCTTCCAGAGTGCCCTTTTCAAATGGAAGGTGTGACCTTAACAGGATGAGGCCATCCAGTTCCAAAACGTCACTGCAGTCACTGCAAAGAGATGTTCCAGGCTGGTAGAAGATGGGGATCTCAACCAAGTCTTACAGAAGCTGTAGCTACCCAGGGTCTCAGTGCAGCCAAGGGAAGGTACAGTTGAGGAGGGGATGAAAACTGGGTTTTTCATGAGTTTGGACCAGCTCTGACTCAGCCAGTCCAGAGTGCAGAGCTGTTGGCAGTCACAGCCATGTCTGTGCAGCTCAGACATCAAGGAACCTGACAAAGGTAATTAATTTGTTCATTAACTGATTTATTCCTTCATGCAGTGGCTGAGTTGTAAGTGACTGGCATAGCCCAGCAAGGAAGTATACACCTCACAACCATAATTCCAGTGAGATCTTAGGAAAGCATCCCAAACAAGCATCCTGTTTAATTCCTGTAGGTTTAAACAATAAAAGTAGCAAGGAGGAATCAACAACACAGCAGTTAATGCCATAAGAGCAATGTACTAATTAGCAGTGCTTGCTGAGCCTCTGATGAGCCTTTCACTCTCAAGTGAAGATGCTGTCTTTGCCAGAGTTGTCTGCACCAGTGCTGTTAGGAAGCAGCACTGGAACTGGCTGTCCTGAGCTCTGAAGTTCAGCCCCAGCCTGCTTCAGTGGCACAAACTGAGTAGGGGTAACAAGGCTGGTCAGTTGTGTTTCTAAACCCATAACTCAGGGTCATGATGCACAAAATGCCGATCTCCAGGCAAGGGACTCACTCATCCTCTGCTTGGAGCCATGTGTGAGAAATTTAGTTTTAAGCTAATTCTCAGAGTGGTGAAGGGTTGAGGATTCTGTAAAGGTTTCTCCCTCTTTCACAAAGCCTTTATTAACACAAGCACACTGTGAGTGCTGGCTAGAGCTGCCCACAGGCCTTGCCAGCCTGCTGGTGTTGCAGGCGGGTTCCCCATGCAGGCCACCATTCCAAGGACACTTTGCATCTTTTCCTTGTCAGCTGGGATAGATGCATCAAGAATCATTTCAGCCCTGCCAGGATCTACCTGCACCTTCACTGTACTAGTCCCCCTTCCAGGCATATGATCCCTGGTGCACGGAGTTGGCAGCCTTTGCTGGCTTTGCTGCAGCCCAGGGAGGCTGAGTCATTTCCCCAGCTCAGATCTGTAGATTTTCTTCTATTTGGACAAGAAGATTGTGTAAGGCAACCAGGAAGGTCTGGCAGTCAAAAGGTGGATTTTCTTGGGAGGTTTCTTTTTCTTTTCCTGAGAAACACCTCCAGTTTGCCCCATCAGGCAGTGATGCAAAGAAATGAGGATGCTGAATCATAGAATCAAAGAATCACAGAGCCATAGAATGGTTTGGGTTGGAAGGGACTTTAAAGATCATTTAGTTCTAATCCCCTGCGGTGGCCAGGGACACCTTCCACTAGATCAGGTTGCTCCAAGCCCCATCCAACCTGGCCTTGAACACTTCCAGGGATGAGGCATTCACAGCTTCTCTAGGCAGCCTGTTCCAGGGCCTCACCACCCTCACAATAAAGAATTTTTTCCTAATATAGAATCTACAGAATATCTTTTAGTTTAAAGCCATTGCCCCTTGTCCTATCCCTACATGCCCTTTTGAAAGTCCCTTTCCAGTTCTCTTGTAGGCCTTGTGTAGGTACTGAAAAGCTGCAATAAGGTCACTCTGGAGCCTTCTCTTCTCCAGGCTGAACATTCCCAATTCTCTCAGCCTTTCCTCCTAGGAGAGATGTTCCATGCCTCTGATCATCTTCATGTCGCTCCTCTGGACTCTCAATATTGGCTCCTGCCCCAGAGCACTGCCTGGTGTCTCAGGTGTAGCGTGTCCTATCAACTGTCTGCTAGCAGCCATTCCCTCTGGGAGGAGAGGAAAACTTGCTCTGTTCACATACTGACTTCATTTTCTTTACTTGTTCAGGAAGCAACATTTCTTCCTGTGGATGGAAGCTGGAGTGTCTTCAGGGCTAAATTTTTCCCTGGACCACTGATCCTCACAGAAGTGCACTTCAAACTTCACCCTATGCTGGGGGTGCAAGGCTCCAGCCACCCCCGTGGAGTGGGGATGGGACAGTGAGGTGTTTTTGTGCTCTGTTCTGTTCTTCAGTTTCAAGAGTCCCTCAGCCATTTCTGCTGTTGTTCTGACTCCAGTGTGCTCACCCGGGGGGTAAGATCAAGGATGTGACATTTTAAAAATCCCTGACATTATTATGAACTCTCTCTTTCATTTGCACATGCCTTTATCTCCTCCAGTGGGGAACAATCCTTCTGAGCCCTTTCTTCTCTTACCTTATGCTGCCTGTAGCTTTTCTTTCAGTGCTCGTAACCCTGTCAGACCCTTATCAGCTTGTGCAGCCCTGTCCAGCTGAAAATTGATTATTGCCATTTGCCTACGGGCTGGTTGTCCTTTTATCTTGCACCAGAGCATTTTTCATGGCTCCTGTAAATATACCCCTTGCCTCTCATGGTGCTGTCACCAACCTCCTCACCCATGCTGTGCACCATAGGTTCATGTTGATTCTTTCCCAGACAAGCAATCTGTTGTGATTCTTCCATCTTTTCCCAAGTGCTGGATGCAGCTGTGGCTTGCCAAGGTATGTGCAGAATATGTGGTTTTTCAGTGTCTCCCAGTGCAGTAGACTGGGCTTGCCCTTCTATTTCGGGGCTCTTTTCAGTCCCTGTATTTCCTTACATCAGTCTCAGCCGTTTCTGATTGACTTTCTTTGCTTGGGAAATCCTAATTCCTTGCTCCAGAGTTAATTCTGTTTCCTGCAGTAGCCTCCAGGCTCTACCCCAGACAGTAATTCCAAGAGAGGGTCTTGCCAGGGGTGTGCTCCTGAAGCTCCTGGATCTGTGCTGTAACTTTGGCTCTGCTTAGTGACGGCAAACTTTCCTTTTCGCAGCCTTGTTTGATAACCTCTTATTTATCTTTTTAACTTTCAGATTAAGTACAGGATTCACATTTCTACAATGGCTCCTTTGCCCAGCAGAACTGAAGATTATTTGGAATTATCAATGAATGGCTCTTTCTCCTGCCTCTCCTGCCTTTTTCTCACCCTTTATTGTGATCACTCTCAGTACATCATCGTTTATACCCTCTTCTGGTGTTCTTTTCAACCCTAGTGTGCTTCAGCTGTGCCAGGACTTTTGCCACCTCTGGTCTTACACAAAGCATGTTTTCTCAGTTTGTTTTGCTCCTGAGGCTTTGTGCTGCTGCTCTTGGTACCCCCCAAAGAATATCTCTGTTGTCTCACTTAACACAACGCCAGCAAGGGCCAAGGAGGATGGTGAATGCCTTGGCTCTCCATGACCTGTCACCTCTCTGTGCCTGAGCATTCACTGCAGTCTGTAGGGCCACAGGAACTTGACAAGCCATGGAGAGTGACTGGCTTTTCTTGTGGGGTCCTTGGTCACAGCACTGGGGCTGCAGAACATCTTTCCTTGTGGAGAGGAATCCAAATCCCTCTTTTCTAAAGGTAGTAATGAGGCAGTTGTTTAAAGTGCTTTTCTAAAGCTTAAAGGTACTTAAATTTATAACTGTATGAGCTTTTAATCTCTTTCTTTACCTGAAGTCTGCCTCTGATTTACACTTGCAGTTTAAGGCATGTTCTATACTAGAAAGATGTTTCTGCTTCTATTTGGAAAAAAAAAAAATCATAAAAAATCGCATGCCAAAACTTTACTCACATCACAATCCATAACAAGATTTATTTAATTCCTTATTCTAGGCTTATAGTATGGTGGAATAATTAAGTTCATATGCCCATTTGGACTGAATCAAGGGCAGTAGTCTAAGGAACTTCAGTGAGCTTCACCTCTGCTGTGGACACCAAATGGCAAAGCACCCAGCTGCCAAGGACCAGGCAGGGGTGGCACCAGATTTGCCGCTGCTGCGAGGTCAGAGGTTACAGCAAAAGCCACAGAGCATCGCTGGCCCCTGGGCTGTCTCATTCCACGGTCTGAATTGCAGCAAGATGCCTTCTGCAATTTTGGCATCTGCCAGGACGGGCATCACAGCGCCTGGAGCCGGGACCACACGCAGCTGTGTGAGGGCCTGTCCCCGTGGCTCGGCTCCCTCCTCCTGCGGGCCTCCAGGAGCTCCTCCGAGTTCACGGGGACTGCTGTGTGTGTACAGCTAGAGGCCAGCAGGGATTTCGGCGCCACGAGAGAGCTGCCCACAGGGAGTGCTGGAAAAGGGCTTGCTCCTGGCTCTGTGTGGCAGGTGGGAGATTTGACTGGGGCGGCGGCGAAGCCGGGATTCCGGTGAATTGGCCAAAGTGACCAAATGTCTGAAGAGCTGCCTGCAAAGAGGTATCAAAATGCACAGGTTTTGCAGCTGAGGGCGCAGTCTGAGCATCTGACCATTCCACCGTGTTGACTTTTGTCCTAATAATAACTTAAATGGTTTCCTAAACATTAACTTGAACTTGCTCAAGGGAATGGCCTTTCTTTCCTTATAATAATTTCACATGAAGTACAGCATGCACATTGGAGGGTAACTGGAGTTAATGTCAATTATGAATCACCAATTTCCTGCTCTAAATAGCATTTCTTCTCAGCAACTTCCCATATGACAAGCTGCCCTGCAGTTTTAATCCAAACTGGTTAGCTGAGACTGAATTTCATTTAATGCTTCCTTTTAAAACAGGAGGTGTCACTCAGGGAGCGGCCACACAAACCTGGATCCTAGAAAAATTATTTCACTTTAAATTTTCAGAGTAAATAGCATAGAAAAACATCTTCTTCACTTTTTGCATTTTTACTGCAAGAAAATCATATTGTGTGGGTATTGGCAGAAGACTGCAATATAATAAGATTGCCTTTGTTAGTAGCTGACTGTATCTTGCCAGGTCATTTTTGCAGCTGTAAGCAAATTCATGGGTAGTTTTTTGTCATTATGAAAATGTTTTTCAAATCACAATTCTAACTTGATATTATACTGAGGAAGGCAATGATGCTTTTCCCAATTAAGTGGAGATACTCCTGTCACCTTAGTGTTTTCTCTCTCTTGTGCAAACCACCCTAGAAATGAAGCTATAGTTTGATGCTCAGTGCCATACAAGCTACAGGGAATTCCTCAGGGTCTGACCCTTGCTCAGGGAAGCTTCTTCAAACCACATTTAGAATCCTTAACCCCCAGTTTGCATACATGCAAAGCTCCCAGTTATGCCAGTGGGTGCTGTTTAGGGCCTTCTGACAAACCCTGACCTTTTGAGGAACATGGGGGACTGCAGACAGCAGAAATGTTGTTGTTTGTGGTTTGGGATGGTGGGGTAGAGACACCAGTGCTGCTGCCCAAGGCGCACCACACATCACCCATGTGGGGAGGGGGAGATGCAAATGCTGGAGAAGCATGGGAGAAATACCACATGTAAGCTGTACCCCAAAGTCCCAAACTCCACACTGGAATCCTGGGGCCACGACTAACTCCTTCCTACAAGAGACTGGGGTTAATGCAGCCTGTTTTTAGATGTGGCTTGGGGACCCTGTAGGACACATCCTAACTGTTCTTTGGTACTCAGATAAATGTCTGACATATTGGAAGTTTTCACAGAGAGATTCTCTCTGTCTCTATCAGCTGGAACACATATGCTGCAAATTGCATGCTGCACATCAGGTGTCATTATCCTCACTGTTTGATGCAAAATTTGCCCTGAAGCCTTGGGGGAAAAAAAGTGAGATTTTTAACACTGACCTATGTGCAACTGTAGATTATTTTCTGGTATGTTAAGCATCTACTGCATATGCTTACAATATAATTTGAAACAACCGTAAAGGTGGAATTCATCTGCCCTAACCAAGGCATTCAACAGCTGGTTGACTAAATCAAGATGACTCCTGGCTCCTTTTAGTTATTAATAGAGATAAAGAGATACTGTCAAAAGGCAGTTCCACCTCATCCTATCAGAGCTGCCTTCAGGCAGTACCTGTTTGTGGTTTCAATAAGAGAAGCCCAGCTGAAACTGAGATAGATGCCTTCAGGAAGGGTGGATAAACCCCACAGGTGTCTGCAGAACAGATCCATGTTGCTGAAATTCAGGGAAACACAATAGCTTTCCTCTTTCTCCATTAGGCATAAAGTAGTGGCAAAGGACAGCAGAGATGTGCAACTCGTCTCTCCAGAGGTGATGGGGACAGGGATCAGGGTTGTCACAGGCTCTTTTTGGAAAAAGATACTCTACCTTCCAGCAGCCTGAAAGTAGAGAAGAGACATCTTTACTCTCTTATTTTTTAGTTTCTCATAGGATTGAGTTGCCTTTTTTCTCTCTGCCCTGATGTGAGTGTCTTCCTTCAAGTTTTCAACCAGCTGCTCAAATTCAAACAATTTTAACAGCAAGGCTGAGGGCTCAGAGAAAACTAAGTTTCCAGACAAATTGTTGGACATGTAAGGAGTTGTGGTGCTTAGGCAGGAGTGTTGCATCCTATTGTTGCCCTGTAGAAGGAAACCAAAGCACCCACAGCTTGTAGTGTGAGGAGGTGAGGAAACACAGCATGTGCCTGCTATCCAGTGAGGATGTGGTGCCCCTTGCTCAGCCAGCAGCCTTGTAGAGGCTTGAAAAGAAGCTGAAAAATTTGTGGGAGGGAGCAAAGGGCAAGGTGTGTCATTGCACATCATCAAGAGATGCAGGGATCAGGTTATATAGAGGGAAAAGCTGAGTGTGTGACCATGAGGGACACAGACTAAACATGTATAGGAATCCAGGCTTCTTCACTTGTCCTGTACAAACTGTCCATCAGGGCTCTGTGGTGAGTGCAGGGGAGCCTGACTGTGACTGAGGGCGGAACAGTGACTTTGTGTGCTCAGATCACTCATGAAAACCTTCCCAAACCACAGCAACGCCTGCCTTTCCCATCAACATGCTCCAGACACTGCTCATCTGTGATCTCCCCGTGGCATATTGTTTTCATTGTCAGGCTCTTCAGCTTGTCTTTTTTAAACCCCGATTCTCCAAGGTAATTTGTGCCTTGTAGGCACCACACCTCAGGGGAGCCCTGCCTGGGACACCAACTTCTGCTCCTTCTGCAGATGCTTTTTCAAGTCAACCTAAAGGCTAAGCATTGTCCACAGGCAATATATCTCTCTGAGTTCTGTGATAAAATTAGTAAGCCTATAGTTTAGACCTAATTTTCACAGTCTTCTCCACAGCAGTCTTATTCCCCAGACAATAGGAACCTCGATGTAATAACAGGATTTGTGTAAATAACTTAATAAACATTTCCAGATACTGTTTCTTAACAACACACATTCATTAACACATATAAACATTGAAAGAAGAGACTCATTTAGGTTACGGAAGAATATATGTGTTTAGGTATTTAAATACACTTGTATAACAAATCTGAGATAAAGCATCATGGGGAGAAAGAAGAGATTAAAAACATGGGGTGCCGAAACAGACTTTTGTGCCACTTGCTCCTGCCTTGCTGTATGTGGGTGTGTAGTTTTATTTATTGGGAGTATTAGTTTCCTAATACTTATTTTTATTATTAAAAGATAGTAAATACTTCCTCAAAGAATTCTGGGTACCTCTTACATACACAAAGTATTCATATTCATTATATAAGCATTATGTGGTTTGTTGCTGTAGACTGCCATTGCAACGCTTTCAGTTCCTCCTACATTCCCAACTATGAAAAGAATACTGATGGCCAATCCCCAAATATAAACCCTCCTTCATCAATTCAATAATGGAACAAAGCATTGCCTTTCCCTGAACCACATTCCTGTGCATCCTACTCGCTCCAACAGCTTGCAGCAAGAGGGTGTCCGTGCATGGGTGTATATCTGTGTTTGAAAACTGTCCTTGCATGTGTACTCCTTTCCTGGTCTTTGCAGACACAACCAGCACAGGTACCAAGTACTGCCTGTTCTGACAGCACATTTGATGGTTTGGAGGTCTGGTACTCACTGTCTCAGAATGGAAAATTTGTCTGGAGGAGACTACAAAGTGGCAGCACTGGGAAATCCTTCAGATGAAAGTGAAATATTGTTTTTTCTGCACAAGTTTGAATGCATTTCACAACACATGCATGATGGAGAGGTGAAATCCTGCTCCTTTGAGGAAGCAACATGGGGGAGAGACTATTTGGTCTTGCTGAATTGCAGGTAGTAGTAGTCCAGTGCTTTTCTGAGCACAAACATGAGTCTTATGTCTCATGTGGTGGTGGAATAAGCAAAAGGGTTGCAGGCCTCCAAGGCATTTTTTGGGTGTTGAACTAGGGAGGTTGGTACAACTCTATGGAGGGGTGGATCTCCAACTCTTCAAAATTACATCCCAAGTCATCAAAGGAGGGATTTATCTCACCTGGTTTTATCTATTTAAAAAATAGATATTTTGTTCAACTGAGTCAACAAAAGATCTGTGGTTGTCCACAGAGAGAAAAACTGCTGTTAATGCCAATCTGAAATGGGCCTGAACGGAAAGTAATTGGGGATGGAAACTACATTTGCTGCTGAAAGAGCCTAAACCTAGTTTTCAGGCAACTACTTTTAAGTGAGATAAGCTTCTTCTGAAGGGAACTCAGATGAGAACTGATGGGAGCAGAATACCTTAAATCTTCTAGAAACATTATCTAATATCTGGGGTCATCTCAGATGTCTAATGCTCTTTGAAAACTGAGCTCTGAGCTCCTGTACTTTCTGCTTTTATTTGTTTCTTCAAAATGTCTGGGTTTATGGGTGGGATTAAGTCACAGTGTTTGAGAGAGGCTAAAGATTTATGAACAGCTATGAAAAAGTTATGGGCCATAATGTTCCTGAGGTTGGGGGAGGCTGCATAAGATGTTTCTACTTTTGTGCTTCTGATCATGTGCAAGTTCATTCAGAAGGCCACAAATGAGAGTGTCAGTTTATAAGTCACCAGGCTGTGCAGTCAATTAATTGCTGATTAACTTCCACTGGCTGCTAAACAGGGTCTGGAAGCTGAAGATAAAATAATTGAAAGTCACTTTTGCTGATTTTCTTGTATCAGGAATTTAAGTTGTGATAGCAAGACACTGAGCACTACTTCTTAAAAATATCATTGTTTGAGGAATTACTGATAATTGTTGAGTACATTTGGCATGTAATAAAAAATTAGTACAGATAATGTCGCCTGTAGATGACACAAAGATAAGAAATATAAGCGGTGCCAGTAAAAAACCTAAAGCATCATTTTCGGTGAGGATCATGAGTAGGATATCTACTGTCTCCTGGAGGATTTCATTCAGGAGCTACTTTGTCTTGCACCTGGCAGGTCCTTACTACAGGTAACTGGAGTGTGTTAGTGGCTTTCTTGCCCATGGAAAGAGAGACAACCCGGCAGTACAATGACCAAAGGACCAATAGCCCTCATTTTAAAGGAGGGTGCTGGCTAAATTAAAAATGATTTCTGTGCCTAGTCTCTCTGTTTAGGGTGAGTGCAATGCCAGAGCCTCAGTTTCAGCCTGTGGTTGCAATGAGGTGAAGGTGCTGGTGAGCTCTGCCATCACCCACCCTGGGTGACAGCAGTGACATCTGTGAGGAAACAGAGAGCTGGGACACACATGGCCAGTGAGAGAAACCCAAGGCTGACTTAAGAGGCAGAACAATGTAAACGCTGAATGTGAGGGGAAAAATGTGCAGCAAAACTCACATCCTAAGAATTTGGGTCCTAAGTGGGTCATTTGTTTATCCCACCAGTCAAACCTGGCTCTGCAGCAAAGCAAGCCAAAGAAAGTCTCTTTTATTGTTTCCATGATGCTTACTCATCTAAAAGCCATTCCCCTTTTAGATTATTCTATTTTTAAGACATAATTTCCATCTGTTCTTTGAACTTATACCACATAAGACATTTCGCTAATAACATCATCCATCAAACACCAACTTTCCTTTAGAGTTCAAACACAATCGACACAGGACCCCGTCCATCTGCTGGCCAGTGCCTCTGAACAGATCCAGCTTGTGAATGGCCAGCTATGTCGCCTATTTTTTAATTAACCAGCTTAGGTCTGCGCTTCCCATAATCCTGCAGGATGCCTGGGGGGGACTCCACAGGGAAGCGAAACACCCTCCTCTGCAGAGAAGAGGGTTTGGTGCATCCAAAGCTGTGATGTGCTTATTGTAAATGGGGTTTTCCAGTGGGTGGAGTCTGCCTTCAGCCCCTCAGGGATAGTTGGTTTTTTTTTTTTTTTTGCATAAACCCACAATATTTTATAAAATATTTCAAGGATAGCTTCTTTCAAACTTGACATTCTTCAGAGAAAATTATGTAAAGCAGAAAGACAGTTTTCTTCTGCGAGCAAACTTCTCAGTTTATTTGAGAGAAATTTCAGAATTTCAGGGCAGGTTGTCTGAAGCAGCAGAACTGTAGATTTGCAGACAAGTATTTATACAGAAAATGCTCATCTTCTTACCCAACTAGAGAGCCAGGGAATGTCAGATGATTCCGTTGACCAATTGTAGTGAAGCAGCACAGCTTGAATTAAGGATATCTGAGATTAACCACAGGTAAAAAAGTCTAAGAAAAACTGGTCAGAAAAAAAAAGGAGATTAATGAGTAATCCAGGGAACAGGTAGTTTTTCTATGGATATTTTCCAAGTGCAAACAGCTATCAAATTCTTTAAATCGTTGCTGTCAGGTTCTCCTCTTAGCTCCATTACCTTGCTTCTCAGTGGTTTGCCTTATCTTGCACACGGTGCATTTGTTTAGGAAGGAATTTGATTCAGAATTTATATTCCACTGGTTTACTTGTAGCACAGCATACTTATCTCCAGATCCGAAACAATAACAATTAAAAAAGCACCTACATTTCCTTCTATTTCGTGGCTTGCCAATAATAAGAAGTGCCTGCAGAGGGGAGCTTGGCTGGTGGTGTTTTGTGATTTCTCAGATAACAAGAGCTTCACATTTCTGTGGAATTCCCATTTGCCAGTGAGCTGCCGCTGCTGCTGCCCTGATTGATATATGACTGCAATGGCACTTTTCCATTTGACATTCCCTCTCTCTCTCTCCCTCTCTCTCTTAAACAACAGCCCTAACTTTTGTGTGTTGCAAATATAAAAGGCAAGCCATGTGACAGAGGGACAGAAGAACAAAAGCATTTGGAAGTAACAGAACCTCTTTTTAGCTCTCCGAAGAGTTCGAGGGAAGAAAGGAGTGGTGCATTTTCCAAAGGTAAGCATGCAAATAAGAGATTCCTACAGATTTTGAGTGTTACATGGACTTAAAACTGAATGCTTGATCTCTTTATCTGACAAAGACATGTTCTCCTTGTACCGTTTTTTAAATTAAAATGTGTTTAAATGGAATCAACACAGCTCTAGTCCCTGTGTCTCCTTCTTGTCCATGCACCTTTACCTCGTGTCCGAAGGTTGCCTGTACGCCGTCAAATAGGTAGCCCAGGGTGCTTCTGGGCACCTTGCTTAAACATCTATTCCTGTGAGCACGCTGGACTCCTGTCTGCGGCTCTGTGCTGGTCCTGGCTGCGTGGCTTTGGAGTGAATGGACGTGCTGGACCGTGCCCTGAATTCCCCCAGTGCTGGTATCGCCAGCACCCTTTGTCCCATTACAAGTGGGCTCCATGCACGCGGCAAGCCTGCTGCTTTAAAGTTGGACTGTTTGCTTTCATTGCTACTTACGCCTGCTGTTCTCTTGCCAGTCATCTGCCGGAGCGCTCAGGATAATTTGAAACAACAGGCAATATTTATTTCTAGCTGTGCGTCTCGTGCTTGGTGGGAGCGCTCACAATTTGCACATTATTATTTATCCAAACTTCCGCAAGGCTTTCCTATGGAGCGGGCAGCGCTGGTTGCGGATTAGGACAGATTTAACATACACTTTTTATTGGCTGAAGCGTGCGAGGAAAGCCCCGGTGTTGGCTCTGCTGTAGTGCCGAGGGTCTATTTAGGAGGTGGCCGACCCCGCCAGCGTGACACGTAACGCGGCGTGGCTGTGCCGCCGGCACGGGAGGATGCTGCAGGACCCCCGACCGCCGGCTGAAGGAGAGAGGGAGGCTCTCCTCCGTTCCCGGCGGATCATTTCCCTGTGTGTCAGCGTCAGAGGCATGAGCATGGCTGTTCTCTGTTTCTTTGGGACGAAAGAAGAATTTCCCTGTTACGAGCCCGGTGACAAAGTGTCAGTGTAGGGTAACTGCGAGGCTCGGGAACGGACACTGCCCCGAGAGAGCCCGGCTGAGGAAGAGAGCCCCGTCTCCCTGCTACGGTTCAGGTGAGTGAATTCATCCTGTAAAAGTTCGAGTGAACGGGTCCAGCAGCAAAAACCAGAGTAACAAGATCAGTCTCAGTCCTGGGTTAGTTGCTGCTGCAGTGTCACACAGTGTGTGCTGGGCGGGGGGGCAATTTTCTTGTGGCAAATCTGAATTTGCAAGATGGGATGTGTGTGTGTGTGCGTGTGTGGACTGACTGTCGTGGGACTGTCAGGCAGATTTCTTGTCCCACCCTGCAAGCTCATTGAAATTTCTCTTATAGACTCCCCATAAACACATATTATTTGTTTCTAAGTGGGACAAATGGTATGAAAAGTTTTCTTACAATAATATAATACATTTTCTGCAGCTCGTTAGAGATGAAAAATATGTTTCCTATATGCTACATATT
Source organism: Atrichornis clamosus (assembly GCA_013400975.1). Taxonomy (NCBI): domain Eukaryota; kingdom Metazoa; phylum Chordata; class Aves; order Passeriformes; family Menuridae; genus Atrichornis; species Atrichornis clamosus. The sequence goes on along the minus strand of WBMZ01013129.1, from coordinate 30,540 downwards.
ATTTAGAGTTCCTAAAGCTTTCTAACTGTCCCAGTGGCTGAGAGGTAGGAACTCTGCATATTGAAAAAGGGCAGGCAAAAGGTTATTTAAAGCCAGTAATTGGACAAATTCTCTTGAAGGCAAAAGATTATTTAAAACCTGCAGTGGGGACAAATTTCAAATCAGTACCTTAGTGCAAAGTTATTTCTAATAGAAGCAACCCAGCTGCGTGGTATGATCAATAAATGTGGATGCAGTAACCACAGTGCTGTTATTTGTCCCTCCTCAAAAGAATATAAGAATATCTACATTTCAGGACCTCTTTTTTCTTCTTTTTTTCTTTTTCCTTCCTTTTGAATTACTACTGATGCTTACTTTTGCTCAGGCTGTGGGACCTTACTCATATTTGTGTGTAGTTATACACATGAATAATTTCCTGGACCTAAATATAACTATTTGGTGAGTAATTACTTACCAGCTTGAATCAGGGGTTCCCAGTGTGACATATATACATTGATGTGCTCTTGCTGGAATAATGAAATCTTATTTTGTATTATAAAACAATGCTATAAGATTTTACAGTTAGAAACAAATGTGGAAGGAATAGGTCTTCCAAGCTTACCAAGTAAAATGCAATTTGATTTAGGGGCAGGGTATAATTAGTGACTGCTGCTGATTAGTTACAAGCTCACTGCTCTCCCTGAAGGTGTCCCATGTGGGTTTCCTGGGTTTGTGCAGTGCTTGGTTTGGATCAGATTCATGTATGCTGATGGTTGCCCTTTGCAGAGCAGGATATTTGTTACGGACAGTCTTGGGTACAGTTTGCAGTAGCAGTACCCCAGGTAGCTACTTAGGCATGGCTGATTTCCACACAAACCATCTGCCCCACTGGATCAGTCCCTCACGCACCACTGAGGCTTGTGATAGCATCTGTGTGTTCTGGCCTGCTTGCCTGGCCAGGATTGCAGCCTCTTTTGCCCAGGTGCAGGGAAACAAGCCACCTCCTTGGGAGGTCACATTGATGCCCAATTGGTGACTTGTTTGACAGGGAGTCCTCCTGGGGTTGGCTTCATTCCTCATTTCTCGTGGGGCTGACTTAGTTCCCTTTCTGGCTTGTCTGCTCTCAGATGCACGAGGAAGTGCTCAGGGTTGTCCCTGGACCTTGGAGAGAGTTGGCTATCTATGGTACAAGTTGCATGTAACCACTGAGACATTCATTTTTGCATCTTGTCTGGTGGATACATTTTTTAACTGAGAGAAGACAAAAAATCTTCCCCCCCATATCATTATTGTAATTACAATTATAAATATTTAATAGTTGTATTATAAGTATTAGAAATTCCTCTGTCCCTGATGTTCTTCTGAGTATGAGGAGACTTGTGTCTGTGAGTTTTAGAGAAGTTTTACGGCATGAGACTGTGCTCCAGACTGGTGTTATCTGAGCAATCCACCTCTTGAGCGTGGCTGGAAGCGGCCACATCAAAGCAAGACAGAGACCCTGTGGCAGGCAGCTATTGGGTAACTTGCTATGGCAAAGGATTTTTTCCCTAACCCCATCAACTGAACTCTCAGAGTCCTGAGAGTTTATAACCCTCCCAAAAACTCTTTAGAAATAAAACCCCTGTGACTGTAGCCCCCCCATACATAACAGGTCCTTTTGCTGAGCCCAGCTAAACTTTTGCCCTCTGTGATATCTTTTTCCACCGGATCATTGTCGGTTGTGTAAACACGTGTTTCTTTTCATCAGTGTTAAGTGTTCTGCCTCTCAGCTCCCCTGCCCTTTTCCATGTCCTGGTATCTCAGGATGGGGTGAATATCCATGCCCAAATCACCGCTTTTTCTGCTGCCTGACTTCACACTTGACAGTCTTTTTGCTGAAACTCAACTCAATGGCAGGAGAAAGGTTTAGTTGGGTCAGGTTAGCTCAGGTGTCTGAGCCAAGAGAACCCCATTTTGACCACACTTCTGTGCATGCATATGAAGAGATGCTGCAGTCTCCTCTGACTATGATCAGCTGTTATTTCCTTTTTATATGTGTCAGTGTGGAACATATTAAAATTTCTCAGTAGTGGTATGTTAGGAATCCCTCTGATGCCCCACCTCTAACTTAGCAGAACAATAAAAGCAAGGTTGTAGTAAGCCTTTGAGCAGCTGGCCGTCTATATATTCCTCCTTTTTTCACATAATCTAATTCAGACTATTATCTGGGTAGCAGTGGCACTACCAATTCCAGACACCATCAGTCCTTGTCCCATTTGCTGGAATTTCATTGTAGGGCATGGAGATCCTTCCTACCACAGGCGAGTGCACTCTCCCTTCTGGTGTGAGGGTAGGGGCCTGCTGGTGCCATGGAGACACTGGTCCCAGGAATTCCTCCTCACTGCTATTTTTCAGCTTCTCTTTGTTATTTTTCTATTTGCATCAATCATTGTTATGGCTTGTGCTTGTCACACTTTCGTGCTTGTTATTACTGAGCTGCAGACTGTGTCGGGCCGAGGCAGCACAGGTTACGTTGCCCTTTAAGACATGTGAGTTGAGGATCTGAGTTAATGCCTCAGCTCTGGTTTGGCAAAGGTTAAGCATACCATGGCAGTGACAATCACATTGCTGTCATAGCAGCACGGCTCAAAGGGAGTGGGACCAAGGGGAACGCTGCTCCCCTTGTTAGAAGACATAAAATTGTTACCATGAGCCAAATATTTAGGTTCCCTAATTGTCAGAGGATGAGGTATATGGATGGTGGTCTGAATTTTGCCTGTGTATAAAAGAGGAAAGGATTTTGCCCCTAGGGTCAGAAGAGAGGGAACATCCCCTTCAGTCACGTGCTGTCTCCAGAATGCTTAACACTCTGCTGGTCCCAGTGGCAGGGATGTCTTTTCTTAGTGTTAAAGAATAGGAAACCCATTCCTACTCCTGCATCTATTGAAACTACAGGCACTTGAGTTCTCTGGAAAATATGCAAAAGAGAGAGAACAAAAACTGCCCACCTGCTTGTCACACACTTCAACAGGTAGAGGACACATGCCTGAATGCCCTAGACCTCTCAGCAAATTGTAATTTGGCCAAGAGTAATTTTGCCTCATGTTGGGTCATAAGACTGAAGTAAAGGTAATTACTGAAGCAAATCCTACCACTAATGCTTGGCTGGGAGCATTTGCACTGCAGCCAGCAGCCACCCTTGCTGGTTTGCCTCCTGAGAGGGATGGGCAGCCTTAGACAGCTCAGCTCTGCAGCTGGTGCTTCACCAAGGAGTAATCCCATCCAGCACCTTCTGGATGGATGACCAAGTGGAAAACTGTATTCCTCTTCTGTCTGAGACTCAAGACCATGACTACTCTGATATTCAGCAAGACACAAAAATAAAGAAAGAATCCAAGGCTGGCATCACCTCACCCTTAAATGGCTCTGCTGGCTCATTAGAGAGATATCCCATGCATGCCCCTAATCAATCTATTTAAAGCTTCCTGGAAGCAGGAAAAGGAAAGAATAAAAATACAAGCAGTCTTTTGTCCCCCAGCAGTTATTCTTTGCGAGTGTATTAAAACCCTTTTCTCGTGTTGGTCTGTGCCTGTCTGCTGGCCAGAAGCCAACTTGCAGTACCCACTGGGGTTTGTTATTTCAACCACCAAGCAGGAAGGCACCTCCTGCTCCACCTCTCCTGGCTACCTGAAGGGCTGGAAATATTCTTGGAAACCTCAAAAGGAGAGGGAAACTCAGGCAGCTCAAGTACCATTCAGCTGGATTTGTTCCACCTCATGCACTGGGTCCCCACAACGGGAACAATTATGGGGGCCTTAAATGAGCTGCCCCGTCGAAGCCCAGGGAACCAGTCCCATGCTAGCTCTTCCCATGTGTGCTGGGGCTCCCAGGGTGCTTCCATTATGTTTGCTGCAATTGCTGCGTTGCTTCCTGTGCTTCAAGCACCAGGGTCTTCCTATTGTTTTTTTCAGTCTGCTTGCAGTCACAGATATTCATGTCCTGAAACACTAAAGACTTAAGGAAGCTTCTCAGTAAAAAACGATGTGCAGGAGTTTCTCTTATTTACCTTATCAGTGTATTTGACTTGTCTGGCTGCTCAGAGGTAGTGTTCCTTTTATTTTCTCGGGTTTTGTGACAATGGAACAGTGCAGTAGGACCAGAAGATGGGCTGCCCTACTGTGCATATCCAGATGAAGATGCTTAAGTTCCACCTTTGGATCCTGTTTTCCTTCTTACCACCTTTTTCCTTGCCGTCTCCCCCTGCCCACCAGCTGCTGCCAGCTCTGGCCAGGAGTGTGTGTTGTTTGTGTCCCTTCCTTGTAACCTGCTGTGTAGTGGGTGGATGGAGCTGCTGTGCAAGGGATGAAGACATTCCCCTCGGCATCGAAGGGGACAAGCTCCAGCACAGCTGGATGGAGCAAACCCTCTTTAGCATAACGAGACCTTGGGGGAACATTCATTTCTTTGGGCCTGTAAGGATCCCACTCCAAGTATTTGGTTTGGTATTTGCCCTGCCTCGGGACTGGAAGAAACCTGTTCAAATGCTGCGTGGAGGCATTTCTCAAACAACTGGAGTTCTCTGCGTTCACCTGCTGCTGCCTGGCTGCCACATGGCCACTCAGTGACTCTGCCAGGTGTTCTGACAGGCGGCTGTGGGGTGGAGTGGGGATTTTTGATAGCATGTGTAGAAGGCCAGCTCCGTCATTGCTGAAATGGAAGTGGCCACAGTGAAACAGATAGATAAGAAGATTATTGCATTTATTTACAGAGCTAAAAGGTACGCTGGAACTGACAAAGACTCTGAGTTGGTTCAACAGAAAGCAGGGTCAGACACAACATTTCATCTAGGGCTGTCTCTCCTACTTGATAAATTTTTCTCTTAAATAGCTCAGATTTTCACTTGTACAATTTAGTCCCAGAGCACACAGTGCTTCCCAAGCTGTTCCCAGGTGGTTGTGTGGGCTGGAAGCCATCTGAGTGCTGTGGATACCAAAGGATCTCTGGGAATAGACCATGCCAGCCTTGTCATGGCAGTGGAGAATTTAACCCTGAGGAGCAAACCCTGCTGTAGCCTGGCAGTGTAGTTTGCCCAATACAGTTGTGTCCACTCCAGTCTGGATCTTGGAGAGTGAAGCCCTCAAATCCTTATTTTCCTGGTCTAAACTTTCCCAAATTGGAGAAAGTTCTTGAGAAATCTGTTTTGGTCTCATGAAGAAGTTCATGATTATTTTTTTTTTCAGTCAGTACAGCAGCAGTGAATTACACACATGCACATATATATACACATACATGGTTAGTGACAATTTTTTAGGGCTGGAGTTTGGAGAAACTGAGTAGTCTCGTAACTCTTGTGTTTACATAACAGCTTCAGAATGAGGGAACCACATGGTAGGGTCCCAGTAATTGTGTTTACTAAATATGCACAGCATGCAAGACCAGGCTTAAGTTATATACACACATCGCTGCTTCAACAGGATTTTGGCAGCCTCCAAAACATAAAAAGCATGGAGTGACTTAAACTGTGCCCTCATCTTCAAGTAGAAGTCTCAAACGTAGAAATGCACAGCAAATGAAGGCCAAGCTGAACATACGTGCATGCCTAATTCGGGGGGCTCAGGAGCAGGGAACAAGTAACTAGAAGTACACAAAAAATGAGCTTTTCCACTGCTCCCTTCCTACCTTCCAGGGTACAAGTGGTGCAGATCCAATAGACCTTTGGAGAATTGCTCAGCTCCTTATTTTTTCCAAGATACATAGCAAAAAGGGAATTTCTGTTTACGTTTTCACAAAGTGACTGGCTAAATAATTCCAGATGATGGAATGTTCTTCTGTCCTTAAAGCAAAACAAAACCTTAACCTTCACCACTCTCTAAATTATATTAAAACCTTGATAAGAAATCTTTATTATTCAGAAAGCAGTTAATTAGAACATATAGTTGGAAAAATAACACTAACCCTGCCCCTATATCCACGTGCAGTTCAATCTTAGACTGTATGTTAGCATGGTCTTTCTTTGGGATGTCTTTTCTTTTTCTCTGAAGTTTTTAGGTAACAGCTGTAGCAGTTTTACGTAACAGCTGTAACAGCTTTTAGTATGTTATGTCTCTATGAATTCCCGAAAACTACTTATATGGAAAGGGAACTAAGCCTATTGCTAGCAAAATGTACTTCCCATATCAGTGAATTCTGAAAAACATGTGAAGTAGTGATTTTCATCCACTGTTAGGCCATATATTTTTGTAGCAAATTTTCAGTCTGAGAATATGAAGTCACCTTTGCTTCTTTTTCCTTACAGGATGCTGTAAAGACAGAGTGTTTAAGCTTCCTTTCTTTTTAGCTTGGCAGATGAGCTGTCTACCACAGTTTTTACATGAAAAGAAAGTGACGAAAAAACAGCTGAAATAGAAGAACAACATTTCTTTGTGAAATTGTTGATTTTAATACAAAAGTGTATTTTCCAAGTGAAACAAAATGTCATTGTATATGATGATTAATGATTACAGGTGTACTTGCTTCTGATTTAGGAGAGACTGGAGAATATATGTCAATCCTGATAGCATGTGCTATCTAGGATTTTATAATTTCAAACAGCATTTCAAAAGGAATGCCATTTTTAACTTAAAAAAAATGAAAACCATTGCTAAGTTCAAGCGAAATGCCATTGCACAATATCAGCTGGAAACTGAAAATGTCATGCCAACATACCTCATCACAGTGATGTGCCTAAGTGAAAGTATTTAGACACTTCTTTACAGAATCGAAAATCTACATTCTAACTTCTATATGTTTAAATGTCCAGCTAAGATTTTTCTACATATATCTTCCATGTATATTATACATGGCATATGTACTTGAAAAAGGTATGTGCATAGTTCACATAGGTAAGCCAGGAGATACACCTACACATTTTGCCAGTTTGTCTATAAACAAACCATTTTTTCTACAGGAGATTGATCACATTTACATTGGTTTTCTCTCTTTTTTTATCATAAATATGTGATAACAGGACTTCTGCTTCTTTCAAAGTATTGTTACCAAAGCCTGCTGCATTTCCTTGTTAGACAAGTATCGGGGCAATTTTAAAAGATTGGGAAAGTGTTAATACTTTTTGCACTGTGCTTATCCTGAAGAAGGTACAGCCATCTTCCTTTTCTCACACTTTTCCCTGCTTCTTTCCAGCTTTCTCAGTGTTTTCATGAGGCAGATTCTGTGTCATCCAATTATTTCCTGAAGAAATCTAGGGAGATAAGCCTTTGAAAACCGAGCCAGGACTTGAGATTTCTCTCACTGTATTAAATCATACTGATCAAAACCATGGAAAGATATAGAAGCACAAAATTAACAGTGGGACAGTGAATGGGAAATGGGGATCCCTGGGTGTAATATCACATGAAATGAGACCGTCTAATATCAAGCAAATTTATTTGGACAGAGAGGGAATTACTGGGTGTGTAATAATGATTAACTATGTTGGAGGGAGACCTTGCCAAGCAGCATGTTTTGGTCAGCCTCTTTATAAAAAAGAAGAGGAATGTAGGTAAAAGGTTAAACATAGAGAAAAAAATAGTGCATCACTCCTCCTGTTAGCTAATCCTTGGGCATCATCTGCATGAACCAGAGCAGCACAGTTCAGTTCTGGGAGGGAGTCTCTCCCAGCTCCCAGGACTGAGAGATTTCTCTCTTACGCTGCTGAAGTGTTTGGAGGGATATTTATCGACAAGAATGAGGCGAAGCACAAATGTATCTGAGATCCTAAGTGTTTCGAGTTGTTCAAGTTCTTTATACTGCAAAGACACAGGATTTTTTTAAGGCCACATTTGCTGAAGGAAATACACAGGGTCATATGTCAGACTCTGGGAAAAAAAATATATTGTCATTTAAATCCACAGTCACATAATTTTTCCTTTCCTACTTAGGCACATGGATAATAGCCTGAAACAACAACATCTAACACACAGAGCATCTTTGTCTCTCTAATACACAGAGCATCCCTAACAGCATTTCTTCCCAGGATGAGACTTTGTATGCCACATCAGCACCATCCCAGTTTGGATGAACTCTGGAAGTGTTTGTCACTGCCTTGCAGTCCTCTCACAGAAGTGCTGGAGCAAGCTATAAAGCAATACACAAATTGTCAAGCTCTCTAGTGGGGAGGCTGTTTGGGAGATGAGTATCAGTGATTTAGAAGATTGCCAGCACACCAGAAAACAGTTTTGAAAGAGGCTTGTATAAGGCAATAAAAACACATATCAGCTCTTTAAATACCCAAGAGGCTCTGCTGGAGCATTTATTTGTGAGCAGGAAACTGTTTTATCTAAAGTTTCTTTAGAAAGTCTTTGTACTTTTAACTGTACAGATGAGTACCCTTTGACTCTCCTTCATCGGGCTGTGTTTAGATGGATAATTCACAGCTCTATCAAGTTGTAGCTGTTTGTAGTAACAGTGAAATTAAATCACCCAGTTGAGACTTAGGGCTTTGTGAGTAGGATCAAGGGACTGTGAAGAAGCAGCTGATGGAGATGGCCTCTTTCCCTGCTGGCACAAAGCTCTGGGCAGCATTTCAGGGGCTGTCCTGCCCTTGTTCCCTGGGGAATCTCCTGGTCTCCAACATGCACCAGAAATCCAGATGCCTGAGTAGATAACCATATGACTCCACCTGAACATAATTTTTCCCAGCTGATAGCTGGGGTGTACTTGGATATTATGGAATGATAAATGTATTTTTCAGATGCTGCTCTTTAATTAACGTGGAAGAGACTGACACTGAGCAAGTGCTGCTGACAAGTAAGAAAGTAAAGCATGTCCAGCCGTGTGCATGTGAGTCTGGTGCTCAGGAGGGCAGGGCAGCCAGAGGCCCAGGTAGTTCTTCATGCAGTGCAGGTCGGTGCTCAGCAAGTTTCCTGGGGGACCACTTTGCTCATGTCTGGGCTTGGACCTTCAGCATCCCTCCATCCTGGGGGTGTCCCTTGTCCCTGCAGCACACCAGCTGCAGGATACTGACAGGCAGCCCCTAAAGCCACAGCTCAACCTGCCACCAGCCTTTCCATGCACCACCTAGGCCAGATATTCCCATCTGCAATGTGGGAGGCAGCTGAGCTTCGCCCCTCTTTGACACTTCGAGTGGATACACAGACCTTTCGATTTGCAGAAATCTCTGATGTGTTACTAATCACCAGTTTTGAGGGGACCACCACAATAGGGACATCACCAGGTGAAAAAGAATGGCATTGCACCACTTGTGATGTTATAAGTCAAAAGGTTCTCCCCAGGGAAATGAGAGAGCAATGCTAAAAGTAATGAGGCTTTGACATCTCCTTCCTAATGCCATATTCCCTACCTACTGTGGGAACGATGCTCACTCAGAGCATATATTTTGTGTAGCAAAGGTCCTGTGTGCCTTAATATTATTTATGTCTATTTTTCTCCAGAGGGCTTTTTGGTCAGGGTTGTGATTTATGTTACTTTTATTCCAGCTGTGCAGGAGATTCTTTGATGGATTACAATCTTGGCGAGCTCAAACCTGAGAAGAAGAATGACAGCTAAGACACTTAAACCAGACTTTTCACCATCCTGGAAAGGAACTGGCTTCCAGATTTTGGAGAGTTTTTAATGCTCTACCTCCCTCTGCTGTTATCAGCGAGAAGTTCCTCGACAATGGGAAGTCATGTACTCGCAGCTTCGATTTCCATGCTCTCGCTCCTGGTGATGATGGGAGACACGGACAGCAAGACAGACAGCTCCTTCCTGATGGACTCCGACCCCAGCCGCTGCATGAGGCACCACTACGTCGACTCCATCAGCCACCCTCTCTACAAGTGTAGCTCCAAGGTAAGGCCTCCCCTCGCCTCCTCACAGCCAGATGCTGTGTCAGAAGAGTTGCTAAAATGAGCCATTTTGGGTGATTTTCTCTGTATAAATTCCTACCTACCAAAATCTAGCTGCAGAGACATACAGATGTGGAGACATCTTGTGTGTACATAAGAACTGGGACTAGAGGGAAAGGCTCTTGACTCTCTTTTCCACTTCTCAAAAGGAGAAATGCACCATGATGCACATGTTTACATGCAGTAAATTATAAGATTCAAAGGAGCACATTTGGAGTCTCAGCTGATGCTGCCAATGAGACAGGCTATGGAAGTTTAGATCATCCCAGTCACCCCATCCTTCAAGAGAGTCTTTAATCTGGAGCATGTAACTTTATAGCTACTATAGGTGAAGTACTGAGATAAAGAACCAAGCTGTAAAATGGTAATTCAAAAAGATTGTGAAGAGCACTGGTTATTTTCTCCCTGCACATCCCCATTTCAAGGCCTTTGTTTTCATGCAGAATGACACTTGGATGGTAACTGTACAGCTTAGGAGCAGACAGAAATACAAGATTGACTTCATTTGGGATTTCAAGCCTGAAAAGTTTTGTGTCAAAACGGCTTAGCAGCCTGCACATGTAGCCTACAGCCATTTATTTCATTGCGTGGAGAAAGAGAATGGAGAGAAACAATGGGAAAATCCTTGCTGGTCCCTTTTGTCTTGTCCTAATTTGTTCTGTCTGAGTTAATACAGTTTGTACATTTAGATGACTGGACCATCCCTCTGTCCCATGGGAAGAGGCTTTGCCTTAGGCACTCACATCCCTGGATTAAGGAAAGGGAACACTGCCAGCACCAAAGCTTCTGCCAGCCCTGCACTGAGTGATGGGAGGCTGGTATGTGGCAGGGTTTAGGACAAGGAGGGTGCCTGCCGTGCTGCCTGATGGCAAACCCCAGCAGCAGGGATCCTGGGAGCATTTACAAGGAGGCAGGATCCACACATTTGAGATGGATGCAGGGCTGGCTGCAGACACCCCCAGCTGCCTCTGTGTGCAGGACGAGTTCCTTGATTCCAATAATCAATGCAGGGGTGAAGCAATACCACGGGTAGCAGAAGGTCTCAGAACTTAAAATAAAGCACAGAGAGAAGTGTGCTCAGGGGGTGAGAGCTGCTTGCTGCTCTGCACTCCTGCTGTGCACCAGGACAGCTCCTGTCCTGGCCCAGCCTCTTCAGCCAGGCTGGTGCTGTGCCTGCTCACCAGAGAGGGGCTGGCAGCCTCAGAACCGGCCACAGGGAGCCCTGCTCTGCTCTGGGCTGCCTTACACTGGTTTCTATGATGCTTTCTGCCTGACTTTGCAGAACTATGCCCAATTCACAGCGGTGCGAGCCCAGAGATTTTTGCCCTTGTTGCTTCTGAATCCAAACAGTAAAATCATGGCTTTCTTGTGCTTCAGGAGAGATCTTTTTATTTGCTTTTAGCCTAGACTAGACCTTCTCACCATCTGGGAGACTCCTGACATTAACACAGAGAACTGCAGAGGTGCATCTCTTTGTGCAATTCTGATTTTATCACAGCTGGCTCCAGAGAGAGACAAAGGTAAAAAGGAAGGAAGGAAGGAAGGCAGGAAGGAAGGAAAGACGGAAAGAAGGAAGGAAGGGAGGGAAGAAAGGAAGGGAAGGGAAAAAAAGGAAGGAAAGAAAAGAAAGAAGGAAGGAAGGGAGGGAGACTCCTGACATTAACACAGAGAACTGCAGAGGTGCATCTCTTTGCCCGATTCTGATTTTATCACAGCTGGTTCCAGAGAGAGACAAAGGGAAAGAGGAAAGAAGGAAGGGAGGAAGGCAGGAAAGAATGGACGGGAAGGGAACAAAGGGAAGGGAGGAAGGGAAGGAAGGGAAGGAATCCATCAATAATTCAATTTCTTAGCATCCCTAATGACAGAGAAAAGCAAAAACAAAAACCATTCAGGCCTTTAGGAGTGGGACCGATGGAAATGAGAGCACAGAATGCATTGTAATGAAAACCATATTATTTCAAAACTGAGCTTTGAGAAAAAAAAGTTGTTGACATAAACATTCACAATTCTGGCTGCAAAAGTCAGTGATTCTTTTCAAATCAAGCCTTTAATGGAAATCATGTTTGAAAATATTATCACATCTTTGGCTTCCAAAATTCCACAGTAGTTTCAAGAACATTTTTTTAACAAGACAATAACATACAAGTTGTATGGACTTTCTCATGAAGTGGAAAACGAAAACAGTGAAAACAAAGTGAAATAATTTCCTAGAAAAACTCTCTTAATTCAAGCTTTGTTTGTTTGGTTTTTTTTTTTTAAGGTGTCAGGGATCTGAATCATTTTGGTAGATATATGGCTTCTGTTCTGGATCGAGCATATAAACACAGATGAATATTAGACATGCTAATGAAACTAGATGCGATGTCTGCTTCTATATATATTGGAAATAACTCCAAATCAAAAATTGGAAGGTTCTGTTGGATTAGCTGTGGGAATTGTGGTACCTCTTGTTTCCACCAAGTTTCCATTGTGGAAGCTTGAATTGACAATGTCAAGCAGAGACTTTGCCCTTTTTTGGGGTGATACACTGGTTTCACTGAGACATCCTTTCTCACTCCATATGTTTTCCCTTTTGGTGCAGCATAGAGTTACAGAAGTTAAAAATGGCTTCAGAAGTTGCAAGACATATTGCTTTTGCTGTCCATCCTGGTTAAAAAGGATTATGTCCACTGTGCTTCTCTGTGGAGGCTGCCAATTGTACCCACATGGGAAGTAATTTTATTAAACATCCAGCCAATATAATTAAATCATTAAAATCTATTTTGCTTGTGGCCTCACTCAGGAATGAAAGTAGTTTTCCAAATCCTTTGGTAACATAGTCCTTTATAGTAACAAAATGTACAAAAGAGACACAAAAGAGGGATGGAAGAAGGCCATTTGTTCCAGAAAATCAATGTTTTCCTCCATCTTCAAGGAAATGTTTGTATCAGTTCATGAGGCATTGCCTTTCCTGACCATACTGGATTCACCCTGACCTCTGGCATGGGGACTCACTGGTCTCCATCATGTGCTGGGTCCCCTCACTGCTGCAACCAGAGTCTCCTAAATTACAGTTTTGGCTGTCACGAGTGCTTCGTCCAGATGTGCCAGAAGTGTGCTACCACTGACAGCCTCGCACTACAGAATCTGGCCCAGAGAGACATGGAGCAGATGAAGAGAGACTTAGCTGATGTTTGAAGGCATTTACTGCTGAGGTGGCTCAGGAGATTTCCAGCAATGCCTGCTTGCAGCCAGGCCTCGGGGACTGTGTGAAAAGCTGTCCCCACGAGTCGCAGCCCATCTGCCTTTGGGCTTCAGCTTGTTGCTGAAGGGTGCAGAAAAGGGGACTAAAAACACCGTTAATAACAAACCAGATCACAACTTCTGGATTTCCAGAATACAGCTCAAGCGATCAGAGTCAAATATGGCCTCCCATTCAGGCTGCTCTATTTTGTACCTCTGAGACTCTTGACTTTAAATAAGAAAACCTATCCTTCCCTAGCTGCTCACAGACCCACGTGGTTCCCTCGTTGTAGGACCCTGTGCTTCTGGAGCCAGCACTGCACGGTGACATGTGCAAGGGATGAGGGGAGCCAGGAGGTGTCAGGTTATAAAATACCCACACGTTTTTACTATATATACACCCACTGTATTGTTGTGCTATGCCATCATAGGCCTGCTAATTATTTAGGTGATAATCTCTATTGCACTGCAGTACACGAAGCAATAAGCAGCTGGTGCAATTGATTAAAAGGCAAAGCAAAGCTTTTAAAGTACATGCTATTTCCAGCTCATTTGCACACCTGCCAGAATCCACTGGCGCTATTCTAGATTTATGAAGAGGAAGGTAAATTTTGCTGAGGATTATAGGTTAGCCCAGAAGGTTAAAAAACCATGAAAATGTGAAAGGTGAATTTTGTTTTATCCTGGATGTTTGGTTTGATAACCTTAGTGTTGTGCTATTTGTAAGAGTTTACACTGTCATCCCAAAAGAGGGCATAAAACCAACACTGTGTAATTTTACATTATATGAGTACTGACCTCAATCTTATGAAAAATTAAGTAGCCAGCAAAATTTGAGATTAAAATTAGAGCCTCCACAGACTAAAACTAAGGTTTTTAAAACAATGCTTACAAGGCAATTACAAATACCATGGCACATTGACTAAATATTGGCTTGGTTTGCATTAGGAAGCCAGAAGAAAATTTATGAGAAATGTTGTGAGAAATGTATTGGCACATCAGATAATTCTACCCTATAATTACTCTGGGCAACTCTTCTCTAGTCCTTCCAGTTTCCTGGGGGGGTGGTTGTTTTATTTTCACTGGCATTTCTGAAGGTACCTGTAGACCCAGGAGCAGATGTGTGCCATAAAAATTCCTTAGGGTAACAGTACCAGAAGGGAGTGACTGTTCCAGCTCTAGAAGCATCAAGTGTCAGAAGTCAGCTCCACCACACAGCAATGTGTGCTGTCATATTTGGGCTGAAATCATAGAAATTATTGGTTGGAAGGAACTCTAGGGATCCTCTGAACCTCCCAAAAAGCAACCTCTAGGTGTTGCATGTCCCTCTTTAACTATCCTGAGGACAGTTCAGCTCTGTTGTCTTTGCAACCTTCAAGCTGTCATTGGATTGCTCTTCACCCTCCTCTTCAGCCAAATGTTTGGGAATAGCGTGTGGCAAGGAGTGCACACAGTTGGCCAAAGCAGGGGACCTGAAAAGAGCTGTCAAGATGCTGGGAAGAAAACTAACTAGTTTAAATGTCCCAGTCAGATCCTTTCCTTTGCAATACAGGCAGGATTAGATATCTGTGTAAGTGGTTATCTAATTAAATACCTCCACCAGCTGTCTGCCTGGAAAGTGAGTTTTGTTTACCAAGGGGAAAAAAGTGGATCTTTATCTGTGAGTAATGGGGTGCCAGCACTGTAATGATTGTCCCTTTCATGTTCTCTATATGCTAAAGACACTGGTATTAAGGAGCTTGACATAGCTGATAGGTCTGAAGTTCTGGTGGGACTCAACTGTACACTGAAATTTCCTTCCCTCCAAATTACTACAAAAAGCTGAAGTTAATTTATGTATGAATATGCAATGTCACAGGAAGGAGATAATAAATTAATGCTACAAATCATAAAGGTGGCAACTTTGTCAGAAAGCAACAAGAACCCATCTCTTAATGTAACTCAGAAACAAGATGGTACCAAGCACAGATCATCAGCTCACGAAAATATCTGGAAGTGTAGTTGTTAATATATTAATACATTTCCAAGCAAAACATTTAGGATGCAAGTACTCTTGGAAGAGTAATTTTAAACACTGTATAATGGATGATCAGAGGATTTCCCATGGACACAGACAGCACTGGTATTTCCTACTTGCTACCAGGAATATTCTCTCTCTCTTTTATCTCATCTTTCCTTATAACTCTGACTAAAGAGAAAATTAAACATTAGACATACCTTCTTGCATGATTTAGAGGTTCTCAGCCAGTTGAACATGTGTACAGAAAGGAGCCCAAAAAGGTTTAACCTTGTAAAATATTTGCTGTCACATCTGTAGTTGTTCTTTCAGATTGACTGGAAAAAAACCATGAGATATGTGCAGCATGGTTTAAATGTAATGTTCACTCTTGGTTATAGAAAAGACTTACAACTGTTTTACTGCCTACTTTAGATGATATAATAAGCTGATTTTGAAGTTTATGTTGGTTAAGCAAAATTAGCTGACATGGATTTAATATTTCCATCCCTATGAAAATGTGTTTGTTCAAAGTTGTAAAACACGTACCCCTTATCAAGGTGGTAACAGCTGTTGCTAACACATCATTTCCTGAGCTCTAGAGGATCCTTTCCAAGATTTATGTTGTACTTAATGCTCTATCCATCTCCTCTGTTCAACGAGGGGTTGTTGGGGAGTTGGTGGCTGCCCATGGACTTTCCTTCCTTAGTGCCTCTGTTGTGCAAGTTACCTTGTTCTGGTCAGAGCTCAGAGGGCAAACTCAGAAGAAGAAACATGGAGCCTGCACTGCTTTTGGAAAATCTCAGTAGGGAATCCCCATATTTGGCAACAAGTTCAACTTTTTTACATTTTCACTGCCTTAAGCAATGCAGTGCATTTTATATAGATACAACTGATGGAATGATACATAGATACACATATAATTGCAAATACATGTTCAAGGTGACCTTTGTAAAAGGAGTGAGGTAGAAACACACTTTTTAAAGCAATAAACAGAGCATCTTTATATTTTTACTTTACATGTTCTTACATCTAAGAATTTGGGACATTTTGCTGTCCCTGAGAACCTGTTCTGCTGACCACTAGGACATATACTCAAAACACTGGAAAATATCAAATTGAAGTATCAGTCTGGCTGATCGTTTAAGGGCTTGGCTGCCGCAAATCTGGGGTCAGCAAGTCTCAGCTGTAGACACAGTGTCTGGAAAGCAGATCTGGCTGTGATCACTTGAAGCCCTGAGGTCAGTGCAGGTCCTGGACTCCTTGTTGGTGTCAGCACCAGGGACTCCAAGAGGAGCCTTGCTTTTCCTCCTGCCCATGTTATCTCCTCCACTCTCTGAGACACAGCCCAGGGGCAAAGCATGGTGTGGGGCTGGGTTACAGCGACAAAACCCCAGCCGGGCTGGCAGGAGACACCCAGCTGCTGGTGTTCGCTGCGTGCTGGGGACAGGTTTCCTAACCCGTGTGTTCTCCCCCGCAGATGGTGCTGCTGGCTCGCTGCGAAGGCCGCTGCAGCCAGACCTCGCGCTCGGAGCCCATGGTTTCCTTCAGCACGGTCCTGAAGCAGCCCTTCCGCTCCACCTGCCACTGCTGCCGGCCCCAGACCTCCAAGCTGAAGGCCATGAGGCTGCGCTGCTCGGGGGGCATGCGGCTCACGGCCACCTACCGCTACATCCTCTCCTGCCACTGCGAGGAGTGCAACTCCTAGGGGCCGAGCGTCGCAGCAGACAGGGGGCACGGGGCTGCGGCCTTTGGGGAAGACTCCCAGGAAACCATCCAAGGTCAGGCCGGTGCTCCCAGCACGATTGCAGCAAGGACAGGACTACCCAGACTGGATTGAGCCTGAGAGAAGAAATATGAAACATCCTGGGTTGCTGGATGGTGCTGGCACCGCACTGAGGGCTGTGGCAAAGGTGAAAGCAAGAGGACTTGTTTTTAAGAAGCCTTTCTTTTTTTATGAAAGGATATTTTTGAGTTTTTCTTCTTTTTCAGGCTCAGCTCTGACTACAGAGAGGTGCTTTTACTTTAGGTCATGGGCAGCAGGGGAACATAGAAGAAGGTCAGTCAGGTGATAGCACTGCACTCTGGAAGTTGACATTTGGACAGAGGATGGGCATCAGTTCCCACACACAACCTCTTAACCTATCAATTTATTCTCAGTTTTCTAGTTATACTGACCTTCAAAACAAACTGTGCTGTTGGCAAGGGCCATCTGTTGCTGATCTAGTGGCCAAGTGCTGGATAACTTTAACTGTGGTTTAGCAGAAAATACAAATAAACGATTGAAAAGTGAACTGAGTACGAAATGCCATGCTTGGAATAGCCAGCCTAGCTGAAATGATTATTTGCACCGTGTGCCATCTGAGTTCAGTGGCTGAGCAATGCTTGAGAAGGGAAAGGTCATGAGACTCACTATTCCCTTCTAAAAGCCTGGAAATGTGAAACACTGCATCTGTCACAAAAGCCGTTATTCAAACGCTAAACACTAATCAAATATTAAAATGCCACATACTAAATGTAGCCATTTCTTGAGCAGACCTGTTCATGTACAGAACCAGAGCCACCAAAATGATGACTAAACCTAGGACTTATTTTCATCTGTAGCTGTTAGGCCATTGAGCAAATACTATTTTGACTTCTAAAGACAGGAAATCCCAAAATCCTAGATCTCAAAATAACAGGGGATCCCAAGATTTAGAATGGTATTTGGTATTTGCAGAGAAACTCTGTCCCTCCTCCATTAACATGAGGTTTTAGGAAGGTTCACTCGCAGTCTCTTATGACTGCAAGGAAACAACATAACTGTTCTTATCTCATATTACAGTTCTTATCTTCTTAAAAGGCAGCATTTCCAGTCAGCCAGCAGCGTGTCTGTGCTGTTCACACAAACCCGGCTGAGCCATTGTTTTGGTAGAAGTCATGAAGGTGTTGAGAGCGTCTTTGCTATGTAAGGATTCAGGGTCAGTAGCATGCATAGTCCCACATTTGTTCTCTGGGATGGGCTGGACTGGCTCCCATGCACAGCAACGTCTGGCAAGGTCCCATGGTAAGGAGGGGAAGTCCTTTCCAAGAGTAGAGTTCAGTCCATCTGTTCAACCTCATCCAGTTTATCTGCAGCAGATGCCACATGCAGCAGCTCGAGGATGCACAGTGCCGTGTGTGACAGGGAATCCCCAGGGTCTGGCGGGGAGGGCAGTAACAGGGGTTAGCGTGACTGCTCAGGCAAGGCCCAGTTCCTTTGCCTCTGCCACCTCGTGGTGAATGTCTATGGGATGCGAATGCAGAGGTGACAAATGCTGGCCTTGCAAGGCAAATCCTGGAGTAGGATGGCAGTCAGCAGTGGAGAGTGATGGGGCACAGGTATGGCCACAGACACCAGCCAGAGAGGTTTGTGATGCAGGGGAAGAACTGTCTCTGTCTCCTGGAGGTGGTCAGTTTTCAGTGACACAGAGCTGTGGGCAAACAAAAGAGTGAACCCATCTGCCAGAAGCTGAGGGGGTCAGATTGAAATGTCAGAACTGGCAGTGATGAGCCCCAGTGAGCTCATTAGACACCATGTGTTGTTCCTGGACTGTCAGTCATTCCTTTCACATCTGATGCATGGCCTGAACATCAAAGGGTGAGCAAAGGGAGCGTGAGCTGGGCATTATCACCAGACTACTTTATGTGAAAGATCATATGTGCATCCCTTTTCCACTCTCTTTCAACCTCCAGCATCTAAAGATCCCATTATCCAAAAGAGCACCACCCCCCACTGTCAATTATATATAGCAAATTCCAGTTATTATTCCACACATCAGCAATACCTTTGATAGCCAAATAGCTGTACTGCAAAACATGCATGACCTCTAGGCATGGTATAAAGACTGCTGCACTCAAGCAGTACTATGCAGCTATCTAAGGAATGGGGAATGTTTGAAGGATAATTGCTATATCCAGCATCACCTCCCCCTGGGTTGTGCTGCCACTGGTCTCCTTTGCCAGCGCAACTCTGTGATGTGAAATTTGGGTGCAATTTGCAGCACTCCTGCATGGCTGCAGGTGGCTACACTGCTTGGATGGGTCATGGCAGAACAGCGTGGCCCTGATCGCAGTCCTCGGGTGAGGAGAGAAGATTGGGGTCCAGCAGAGACCACGCTTGAGCCAAGTTAGCAAAAAAGAGAACATCTACAGTGAGAGAAGAGCTTGGCTGGTATTTATACCCACACCCCCCTCACCAACACAGTGCCAGAGCTGTAATTGCTCAAATCAGTCTCACAGAAGAAATTCGTGTTTCAACAAAAGCTTTTTTCCCCCCTCTCAACCCCCACATTCCTTCCACTTTTGCTCAGTTCCTCTAATGAAATCATCACCTTGTGACCTCTAAGGCTGTTGTCAGGCATAAATGTTGAGGTGAATTCAACATTATCTAATTGAACTGTTGAGTAGAATAAATGCATGGAAGGAGCATAACAGAAATTATGAACGATAACAAAAAAAACCAGTTGTAAATAGCTACAACTTGATATTAAATAATGAATCAAACTTCCAAATTCTCCTTTTGGCTTTGTCAGGCAATCTTCATATTAACGTTTAAGAAAAGGAGGAGGTGTTCTTCAAAATCAAATGCCTCAGGGTCAGTTATAAATCTGTATTTTGATACTTTGTTTGCCAGTATTTTAGGCAACTCAGTGCTGAATGAGGCACACAAGTGCTACCTATGTTAAAATTCAGGCGGTGTATTGAAGCAAATGAAAATGAGGCTTCAGGTAAAAACTACAGGATCTGGCTCATAGTGAGAAAGAGCCTAAATGGTGCTTGGAGATGAACTGGCTTCCTGATTTATTAGTCTGGCACCACTCTGGATACTAACGCTCTGTTTTCCAAGCCAGACTGTTATGTAAGTGCTTCTTAAATGGAACAACAGGGAGGACAAAGTCCAATTTTATAGATAACGTTGTGGTGATTTTTCTTTGCTACAGCATCCACTTGATGGGACTTGAATGAGAAGGCTTTGTCCTTTTTTCCCCTCACTGCATCTCCCCCTTCAGGCACCATCTTCCCCCACAGAAAGGCTGGTTGAGCTGAGTGATCATCCTGTAGTTTGCTCAAGATGAGATGTGATAAAGATTTCTGACTGTCACCATCCTATGCCCTCCTTCTTTTGATTAAGTTTCTGGGTCCAAGTTGGCTTATTTGTGAAAGGCACCTGTCCCAGCAGAGGTGGGGTGATGTTTCAGCTGATTGACTGTACTCATGGTGTCTGTGAAAAGGGGAGATTCCCTCAAACTCTAAGTGTTTGATTAATGCTCCAAGAGACCCTTGTGCCTGTCCAGTCTGTCAGTGTCCCATTATGGGGACTCTTCTCTAAACAGTCCTGCTGGGTTGGAGGGTGGTTTGACTGACTTGTTCGGGGTCACACACCAACCAGAGGAACCCCCTGCCAGGTCTCCACACCTTTACCCACTGGCAGTGACTGCCAGCACACTTGAAGGACTCACATTAACAATTTATAGAATAACACCCTTAAAAAAATTGGGTTTAAGGTTAAGGCTCAAGGATTGCAGGTGATCCTATCTGACTACACAGATGGTCAAACAATATATCAATTCAAAGCAATATCCTAGCAAGCTCTAATCCCCAGTGAAAACCAGCTTGAGATGATCATTCAGCATGCACAGAATACAGTTCTTACCCAATAGGTGTCCTATAGGGTAGAAGAGAGGTTCAGCTCATCAACTGATCCCCAGAATTATAGTGGAGTCTTTTTCAACTTCACCCCATTCTTAACTAACTTTTAAACTATTTTTTTTACATTTGAGTGGAGCTTGAGTGACTTTACTCATACATTTTACTGAGAGAGGGGTGGTCGTACTGTGGGGATGGGTTTCTCAGTACAGTATCTGAGATAACCTTGGGGTGGAGTCTTACCCAAGGATAGAGATTTCACCAGAGTTGCTGATTCAACAGCAGGACATCTTTATCTCCCTTGGTTTTTGGCTGCTGTGTGGCTTATCAGAAAGTACCACCAAGTTCCCTCCTCTGCAAGGGTTTCAACAGAGCCTGGCCACGGCATCTCCACTCCACTCCACTCCACTCCACTCCACTCCACTCCACTCCACTCCACTCCCTGTTTAGTCCCCCTTAGACTGTGCAGGAATTTGGGCACGCTGACCACGTTCTGTCCAGGGAGAAGAAACTGTATTTTCCCCTGTAATTTCCGTACCATTATCTTTGTACCCCCAGTCATTTTCCCACACATGGAGAACAGAGGGAAACACCAGACATTTGGTGGTACCCTTTGCATGTAAGAAAAGCCTTTCAATCCCACTGCAGTTTGTACCCATCAGAAATAATCTATGATTTGCCAGAATAAAAGATCCCATAACGTAGCAAATTTTAATTATTCTGCTCCCAGCTTCAAAGCCACTTTGCTGGTTCAACCTTTACATGAATCATTAAACCGAATAACTCACTGTTTTTTTGGAGATGTCCCCCTGACTTTCCTTAAAGCACCTCACCTTGACTGCTGAGCTTGAAGAACTTCTACCAGACAAGAGTTCCTGAGCCTGGCTGAGTCCCAGTGGCCTTTATCAGGGCTTTTGTAAGCTACTGTCACAAGGCTTGTGGAGTAAAGGAGAGGCAAAATTCACTGACATCCATGGTACACCACAGCCTGTGCTGGGCTTTCATGTGAGCCTAATTGAGACCTGCTCACCACGTCCTTGCAGATATACCATGAAACCCTGAAGCTCAGCCAGGACTGTGTAGCTTGCAGGCAGAATATTTTTGTGAAAGAGGAGAGAAATAAAAGAGGAGAGGTTGCTGTGCCATAGGAACAGTCTGATGCTCTGCTGCTCGGTGTGTCTACCTCAGTTCTTAGTCCCTGGTGTGAGAAAAGAGAAGCCCCTGGGCTCCCTCCTGTGGATGAGTGTTTTTTCAGTGCCTAGTCCTACTTGTTTAGAGACAGTAGCTTCTCACTGAAATTGCCTGAAAGGGAATTTCTAGGAAACACCGTTCTACTTAGCAAAGAATTTTTCCTCTGACTTGGGCCAGAAGTATTTTTGAAAAATCCAGATGCCGTTAAAAAAAGTCTGTGTAAGGAGAGGGGGGGAGGTTTGTCTTGCTTTCTGTAATTATTTAAAAGACAAGGGGCTGTCAGCCTTCTAAGATAGATTACATTATAGCTAACTGGCACTGAGACAGATACTCTCATAAAGGTGCAGCAGACTGTTGGAAATGAGAAGCTCAGTTAAATTTGCTGTGTTGCATGCATACAAAGAAGCTGATTGAAAATCCAAATTGTGAGTCTATCCCTTTCATTTTGCAAGCATCGGATCACAATCTATATTTATGATTCAAAAGAGAGAGGACAATCCCTTGTCTGCAAACTATGTTAGTAAGGAGCCTAATGTACTGAAAATGGTTCTTGGTGGTCCTATGACATAAAGAAAATATTTTATGTACATCAAGAGAAAAAATATCAGAGTTCACTAAGGAGAATAAGTAGTCTTGTTTGACCTGCACCAAGAAAGCATATATCAAAATGTTTTGTTCTGCCTTTTTTTTTTTTTTTTTTTTAACAGACCATTCAGGAAAGGTCTAGGTATGAAAAGCGTGTATGGAAAGACAAAAGAACATCTATCATTTGTCTGAGTCAGAATTAATACCTCCTTTAGATGTTAACCAGCAGTGCATCACATGAAATATTAAAAACAGTTAATCATATTCCCAACTAATTTACATATATTAATGTGATCTTTATTCTTGAAAGAATTAAAGAGCAAATACTGAGTTGCAGCTGTTTTCATTCAGATGCTCAATTGGTATTCCAAGCTTAATATGGATCTCAAGACTTGATAATTTTTCAGTCTTTTGAGGCTTTCCAGAAAAAAACCCCAACAAACTAACAGAGGTTTGCACTGATGTTTTTTACTGCAGTTAAACATTGTACAAAAAAGATTAATCTGGAGAGCAGCAGTAAGTGGTGTGCCAGGATTCATCTCCCCCAGCTCCCTACCCTAAGCACTAGAGCCTCTGACTTGTTGGATCTAGTTCTGCCTCCAAAATGGTTTTTGGAGTTGGATCCTCTACCCTGAAAGCATCAGTCACCAACTCTGTAACAGGTAGGGATCAAACCCCTTGTTTGAGTGGAGGAGGGTCTGGAATGAATCTCCACTGTCTTGGGTGAGCATGTTTTCCCATGGAAGCTGTGCACAAGTGAGGTGCTAGAATCACCAGAGCAGTTGTAAGTAAATGCAGTGCAGTCTGAGAGAGCTAAACATGCTCTCAGAATTGGCAGAAATATTAAGCTCCTCTTTGCACTTGAGTTTTCTGAGTTTTCTGCAGATGCAAGTTCCCAGGTAGGCCCTGTAGGAAAGGCAGAGACAACCTCTGCCAGTCAGAGAGACTTCTGCCCAAAACTGTGAGGCTGAAAATGTCCCAGGTAGGTGTCTGAGTGTATTAAAAATTAGATTTGAAGAATTCACACAAACAGTATTGAAAACACATTTAAAGTACTTGAAGTATTGAAATGATGTGCTTACTGCCTGCTTTGCTCTTTGAAAATGGCATCATAATGCTTTTGCAGAAGTCGAACATTCACAAGGGCAATCAGCCCCATAGCTTTGCTAAAGTGCAGTTTGGTACTATAAGAAGTAATAACTCTTCATCTTTGTGTCATATTCCTGAGTAGATGCACAAAACAAGGCTCTTTTTCACAGACATCTGTCTTCAGCCTCACAGCCTTCTACCATCCCTCAAAGGCTGGAGAAGAGCAAAGACCTCTCCTAGACCCTCTCCACTGCTCCTAGAAAGCAGCTGTGTTTCACCACTGTTTGCAAGATGGACAAAACTGAGCATGCAAGTGGCCTGAATCACTCATAATTCTCCTGAAGTGAAACATCACACTTGGTGCCCAAATCCTCCTGAGTCCCTCAGCTGACTGCTCAAATACAGCTCTCTGTGGTCACATCAGGGGTCACTCGTTTGAGCCAAATAAATATTCCAGACATAATGTTCTGTTGCTCCTTGTAGAAAAGGGATCAGGGTGATGCCATACGAAATTGCATGTCTGTGTTTACTCTTTCCATCTGTGCTTTCTATGGGTCTCATTTTTTAAAAATGCAGATCTTCCCAACTCTTGTTTTGATCCCTTTAGAGTATTGACAAAGAGATTATTGGGACTTCAACAAAACTGTTTTACAACAGTTAGAAATTGTGCCATTTCTCAAGTCTGGAATAATATTTAAACATGTAGTTCTCTTCTACAGGCTGCAAATGTGGGAAAAATACATCAGAAGATGAAACACAGCAGAGACGCTTGGGGGAACTAAGACACCATATTCTACACTTTGATGAAAAGACAGTAAAGGATTTTCTTTAGCCAGAGAAATCCCATAATTAATACTCAATTGAATAAACACTAAATGAATTCGGAGTGGGATTTTTCAAGGGTGCTCAATATTGACTTAACTCCACTTTCATTCACGCAGAAGAAAAGCAATCAACAACTTCAGCGAGAACAAAGCACCACAGAGCCTCCTGCCTGAGGCTGATGGGGAGGCAAGGAGAGAAGGATCCATTCCTGCAAAGAACCTGCTCAGGATATTGGCAGTCCTCAGCATCAGAGGTTCACAAGACAGCTGCCCTTAACTGAGGACAACAGGGTTATACTTGTTTTCTTCATCCTTTTTGTCTGCCTTGCTCCTCCTCTCCTACCCTGCACCTCTTAACGTGTAGAAAGAACCATCCTGCTGGGATCACACTGCTAATGCCAGACACATCTCCACCTTGTCCAAACAGTAACTGGAAGTGTGTCCTGCTGCAGCAAGACTGTGCAAACTTTGAAGCGATTCTAATTTTACATAAGCTAGATATGTTCAAATATTACCACTCCAGGGACTAGAGTTATTGCTGCCTCACATATTTCATTCCCTTTGATGCACAGGAGAGTGCCTACACTGGGAGAACCCATTCCTGTGCTTCCTGATTTCTCCCATGCTGTTTCTTTGTTTATATTTGCTGCTGCCTTTAAGGAAGGCCTTGAAAAATGAGGAGCAGGTAGTCCAACACTCTTCATCTGTATTCTCCAATTTGGAAACAGCCTCAGGGGGATATATATGTGCTAATTGCATCTGCAGGCACCATGAACACTGGAGCTATTTTGTGACCTGCTATTGGAAACTCACTACTGATTTCTTTGTGATATTTTTCCCTTAAACTGTGATGGTGGATACAGGAATATGTGTATGTGCACACACACATAGGGAAGATGAAACTGTGTTTACTCTAGGATGCAAAAAGCTGTAGTTCCTAGCCTTGACTTGGACAATCACAGTTTTAAAAAAAATTATTTCTATTACAGTCTTTCAATGAGTTATAATAGAGAAACATTCAGTGATATACACAGCACTACTTTTACATATTCATAAATGTATTTTTATGCATTTAAACCTCAACAGTGCCATGGCTGCCAGACAAAATAACTGCACAAATGACCTTGAAAATGATAAAATAATAGGTGATAAACACAGAATGAGGCCAGGTCAGCAGCACACCTGGCTGCAATGGAGGCAAAGGGCACTACTGGCTGCTCTTAGATTTTGCTGAGTAACCTACACCTTCTCCTGGAGGTGGAGCACAGCGTGAGGCTCAGGCATGATGAAATCGCTGTAAATCCTTTCTCTCTTTCTGGGAGAGAGCTGGGGAAAAGCCTTTAGGTGGAGCTCACTCACTGCTGCTTTTCCTGCTTGACACAGCCGGCCTGCGCCAGGCCTGCAAGGAGAGTAAGAAGAAATAATCTCCTGACTTTCACAGCTCGGGTTAATTGCCAGGCTCCTCACAAGCTAAAAAATGAGTTTGGAGGTGTTGTGTGCATCTGGATACCACTGAAGGATGGGTGTAGTATCAGAGACTCTGTGTAAGTCCACACTGCCAGATAAACTCCCTCAAGGTCTATCCCATATCCCAGTCCAAAAGGATCTCATGGACCTTCAGCTCCAGAATGACACACAGTGTGCCCAGGAGCACAGGACAGTGGATGTATCCAGCATATTCCACTGGATGGCTGCAGAAGGCTGCACTGGGCTGTGGGATAGGGAGGGCAGAGCAAAAACTGGGACTGGGAGAGGAGTGCAGTGGAAGGCACGAAGGAGCAGGTTTCTGTGCAAGAGTTGTGCTCAGCATAGGAAATCAGCTGCAAAGTGTGTGGTACCTAATTCCTCCCATCCATCCTTTCTCTGAGATCTGACGTGCTGGAGAGTAGTAGCAGAAATAAGTGGAAGGAAGCTCTATGCCAGCAGCGAACCCCAAATCAACTGGGGACTGCAATTAGTCACATTTTGTCTAACATAGCCAGGCGTTTAACAGCCTGTTTGTTTCACACTGTAAAACTGATACCAGGCATCACAAGCAGGGCCTGTGTCAGCTTAGGAGGACGAAGAATGAGAGCACCCTTGATAGCACCAGGGGACAGCTCCAGACAGCAGAAGGGGACAGGAATGGTCCTTAGACCTGCAAAATATGAAAAGGCAAAATCACTTCATTCCACTTTTCTTACACATGAAACTACCAGCAATATCACACCACACTCACAGAAGATCCTGACATGACCCCAGATTTTGCCTACTATGTAAAAACAGTCACAAGTTTCCTGGGATAAACAGATGTTTGGGACAGCAAACTTTTACAGAGGCAATTTTACACTGAGGCCATCCTGCTGCCAGCTGTGGGATAGTGAGGGTCTTGCACAAAGCGTGATCAGGAGGAAGAAAAGCCTGAAGGTTTTGAAAATCTGTCAAAAAGCAAATTGTTCTGTGAGATGTTTTCCAGTCAAGACTTCATCAGATGAAACTACATCCATGACAAGAGACATGAGATCTCTCACACCAGTATCCTGACCTCCTTCTCATGTATGCAAGTTAGGATGTTTTGAAAGGAAATCCAGTCATAGTGGAGGGAAATGTTAACAGTGTTGCCGGTGAATGCTTCTCATTCTGTTTCTTTTTTTTCCTCCCCAGTCCTCTGTTTTTTTGCAGGATAATGCCCAATTACCATAACTGTAAGCAACATTAGCAATTTAAGCTGATCTCATAGGTCAGTTAGGAAGACTGACTACCCCTCTCACATGACAGATCACTCCCCACTACTGTAAGCAGCTACTGAGATCAGCAATAACAAATTCCAGTGTTGCAGCATTAATCCTACTTGCACCGTAAATATTATCCTTCTCCCTGGTTTACTTCTGCACTCTAAAAATGTTTAACAAAACATGAGTAGAATATACTGAAGACAGCGTGTTATCCTGTGTGTTATACAGAATTTAGCAGGCAGGATTTGGCTCCCACATTCAGACACCCACAATCAGGCCTGTGTTTGACTCCCCACTGCAGTCAATGGAGATCCAGGTGAGACAACTGAGCTAAAAGTGAACTCACCTGACCAGACATTTAGTGTTTATCTCTGGGTGAGCTGAGCAGCCTTCTAGTCTGAACTGAATGTTCTGAAGAGATGCCTGTGGACTACAAGAGAAGATTAGACACCTATTGCATGGGCAGACATATCCTCTCCAGTCTTAATCTGCAAACTGAAGCAACTTATTACTTTCCTAAAAAAATTTAAAAAAGAAGTGGAATTCCATGACTTTAATTTATTATTTTAGTATCATTCTTACAGCAGAAAGTCACAGATACAGATCAATACGCTGTACAGGAAATAAAAGGGCAATTTTAATTCAAAGAACCCAGATCCATGTACAACTGCACAGCAGCTGTGGAGATCAATAGGAATCACAGAGATGCTCCTAATATAGTCTCTCTAGAGATATCCTTACAAATAAAATGAGGAAACATGGTCTAGATGGATATTCTGAGAGGTAACAACACCTCTCAGAGAGCAGCTACTAGTAAACACTGTCAAAATGTGAGATTGCATCAGTTGAGAACCTGCATATTTCAACGGATGGCTGAGATGCTGGAATAGAGAGGATGCTTACTGTATTTGCATGTGGCATTAAGCAGGAGGGACTGCAAATACAAATTAGTATTCAAAGCAATCCTGACAAATTGAAGGTACTGCCTAAAGCAAACAGAAGGGAGGCCTGAAAGATGCAGCGAGATGGGAAAGAATAATCAGCTGTACAAACATAAACCTTCTCCAGGAGGAGATGTGGGGATTATGGTGGGTCACAGCAGAGCATAAGTCAATAACTTTTGTTGTTATGAGAAAGCTAAATGCAATCCTAGGCAGCATTGTGAGGTACCTGAAGCAATCCTTCCACTTCATTCAGTGTTAGTGAAGCCTCAGCCAGAATAGTGGGATCAGTTCCAAGCTCAAGAAAGATGTTCACTAACTGGGGGAAGTAAAGAGGAGAGAAATTCAAGTAATCAGAGGGCATGAAAACATTGCATCTAAGAAAGAATTTAAGGAATTGGTCTGTACAATCTGAAGAGTAGGATCAGGGAAAATCTGTTGAATATATTAACATAAGCAGATGCAGGGATCAAACTCCTAGTATCCATAATAAAAAACATATTCTTACACAGCAGACATGGAAATAATTATGGTAGGTGGCTGTTAAGACATATCCTTAGGCTCCTTTAAGAACAGTTTAGGTAAATGTTTAGGTATTGCAGTGAAATAGGTGATCTCAAGTTTCTTTCTATGCCCTGGTGTGTAACAGTGCATCATGGCCATTTTGTCACAGTATCTTTCCCTCGGATAAGTTCAGGATGCATGGCCCCTAAGGGGAGGATTAAAAAATTGTGCCACCCAGCCAAGCAGAGGAGGTCGAGGCATGTGCCCTCAGTGCAGGGAAGGCTGCAGAAAATTTATGTCAAAGGGACTCATGATTGGGAAGCAGAAAAGGAAAGACACGAGCTGCCACCAAAACTGAGCTAAATAGAAAGCAGAGCTGCAACACTTAGAAAAAGTAAATGTACTGTGAATTTGTTTCATGCAGGAGGACAGCTTGCAGAGGTCTGGCAACATTTGGCTTGTTAAAGTGTAGGCTAGTAGCCTATTTGTTCTGACTGTTCTGTGGCCAGAGGAAATCCAGCTTTGTCTTGCTGCTGGGACCATGAACTCTCGGTGCTGCTGCAGACGCCTGTAAAGCTGAGGTACATTCAACCCATAGCCTTGAAGATACCTCTGCATCTGCTTTTACCCTTTTTTCCCCACTTTTTCTCTCCAGGAGTGACCTGATTCTAAACAGCTATGCCACTGGTCTGAAGTACGGTGTGAAGAGCCTAAGAGGCTTAGGCTTTGTAGCTGTGAAATTATAGGAAAGGCAATGGCCAAGAAGCAGGGGTAAAGGTGTTTTCAAACCTCAGAAAACAGTCCAAAAGAAAATATTTTGAGGGGAGAAGGTAGTGCTGAGGCATAGGGATACACCTTGTAACTACAATGTGAAAAAAGAAAAGGTCAATGCTGATTGAGAACAGGCACATGCAGCTACACTCTCAGGGCAGCCACCCTTCTAATGGCAAGGAGAAAATGTTAAGTGAAGATGTGGGAGGAACTTCAGTCTTTCCCTGGGTGAAGCTTGCTGTGTGCATGCCACTGCTAAAGCACTGTAGCTCTGAAATCCCAATTCAGGAGGCTCCTGGGAAGCTTCATTGTCACCTTTTACTGACCTGCTTATTCCACAGGCTTAGAGATGACATCCAGGATCAGTGGTTATGTCACCTCTCTGAGGACGAAGATGAAGCTGATGGGCCTGTAGTTTCCTGGGTCCTCCTTGCTGCCCTTTTGCAAGCCTGGAGTGATGTTGTCTTTCCTCCAGTCCTCAGGTATCTCTCCTGGTGGATCACCTTCCCTGACCTGTGGGCAGCGCTTCCCGTGCCAGGGGCAGGAGAAGAGATTTCCCTGGACCAGGGCTGGACCCTTTAGAATTCAGAATGACATTATTTGGTTGTTAATAAGCAACACCATAATCAGGTCCTTGCGCAGGATGCCCTTTACAGTTGGTGGAATGATGAAGGTAGGCTACGAATGTTGGAAACTGTTTTTTAGAAATTATGTTGTTCCTGCTCGTGACAGCTTATGAACAGTTGGACTTGATCAAGAGGTCTTTTCCAACCTAAATGGGTCAATTATTATCTAACCTTGGTCATTTAGGGAAGAATTATGAATGTATAATGCCATCATAAAATATAGACCTCAGGTACAGGTTCCAATGTCCCCAGGTTTAAGGAGGTTCTCAAATCCAACAGTGAGTGCACGGCCACATAAGATTTATTGTTTCCCTGCAAGACTATCCACAGAGGAACTGTGCCCCTGGTCTGTGGAATCATAAAATAGTTTGAGTGGGAAGGGCCCTTAAAGTTCCCTCTCCCCGTGCTTAACATTATTACAGCATGTCCTATTCACAGGTGCCTTACCTGTTTCTGCAGTCGATGGTCAACACTCACCGGGAGCTCAGGACACCTTGCACAGGCTGTTTTCATGAATACTTTTCAGAGGGGAGGGAAAACAAATTACAGCTTGTTGTGGTTTTGCTAG